>JACEGR010001271.1:0-178323 GCA_014170235.1 Listronotus bonariensis
TATCTTTGGACAAACCACGAAGACTAAAAGCCTAAATACTAACGTACCGTGGGTGTCTTAAGCAAGGTAAGAGGAAGTTTGTTGACACGGGACTTAAATACTTGAAGATTTGGAGGGGAAGGAAAGACCTCCGCGGGCAGCAGGTTCCACATTCTAGAAACTCTAGGGATAAAAGAACGAACAAAGTGGGAAGTTCGGGGTCTGTCCAGTTGGACCGTATAGGGATGCATACGCGCGGAACCACGAGTTTCTCTGTTGGGAACTGTGAGTGGAGGAACTATACTGGACAATTCGTCAGAGCAGAAGCCATGGAAGTACCTATAAAAAAGCGATAGATCCCCACAGCCCGACGATGGGCAAGAGATGGAAGCCTTTCTGTAAGTGAAGGATCATTAATGAGACGAATAGCTCTTTTTGAATAGAATCCAGAATGCTTAGGGTTGTGGGGGAAGCCATGCCCCAGATATGAGAACAATACTCTAAGGGAGGTCGGATTTGGGACACATATAAAGTGTATAAATTAGAAGGGGAAAAATACTTTTGGCTCGAAAGAGAAATCCAAGCTTTTTGAAGCTGCCGTGGCTATAGATACAATGTGTTTATGCCAATTAAGGTTACTTTCAAATGTGACGCCCACAAGATTGAAGGTGTCTTTGCTCTGTAAAACTTGGCCGCTCATTAGTAGAGGATGAGTATTTGGTGACTTTTTCGCGACAAGGAACATGATTGTGTTTTGGATGCATTAAAGTGGACGAGATTTTTGGCGCCCCAATCCAATATTAAATTAAGATCCTGCGAAAGAGATATCTGCATCGCTCTGCGTTTGTTTTCCAAATCAGGTTTAGTGATGGGTCTAGGAACCTGAAAACTGGAGTGAAGGGTACTATCGTCGGCGAAACTATGAATGGAATTAGTTGTGGACGAGAGAAGGTCGTTGATATGAAGAAGAAATAATGTTGGTGCCAGAACTGAGCCCTGAGGCACTCCAGCATTAACTTGGTGAAAGCTTGAACAGTGGCCGTCTACAATAACTGATATACGTCGATCAGATAGATAACTAGAGAGCCAAGTGCAGAGTTTAGTTGAAATATCATAGGAGGGAAGTTTGTTAAGAAGTGCGGCATGCATGCATTTTTGCATAACGAACTTCTTCTCGGACGATGGCATATGTTTTTTTTTATTTATTCTGTATATCTTTCTACAGTTAAAAAATAAGAAAACTAATTGGTGCTAACATGGTTGCACTAATTTTTATAAAGAATGAAATTTCCTGACAAATTACATATGTATAGTGTGTCAACGTAAGTTTTAGGTCATATGAGAAACTCTTTCTTTAATCTCTATAAAAAGTTCTGCATTATCCATACCTAAATGGAAATCATCAGATATATTTTATATTAAAAAAATGTCTTTGTTTAAGAGTAAAGTACTTATATATTTTTTAAATATTTAATAATATTGTAAGGAAAAAATGTTGAGAATGCAAAATAATTTTAAAATATGTAAACTTGTTTACTTACAAAACATTTTTTTCTAATGTTTTTCACGGTTATGATCAAAATTTAAGTTTTCTCATTAGTACAATACATTTCATAATTAAAATTGTTTTAGCATATGTAAGCATATTTGAAGCTTATTTTTAACTTTAAAAACCATTTTTTGTAATAATTTGCAAAATGAAGGTACGTGTCCATTAGAGACGGACCGACTTTTAGAAGCACGTCACATCGGAGGAGAGGGCAGAGGATTTATGTGTTACTCGTCCATCCGTGTCTAGTGGACGCGTACCTTTACTAAAACTACAAGTACTTTGCTTTTGAGCAAGAATCACATTTTTGCCAAACCTCGTAAATGATTAATACAATTTGACGCCTTCTAGGTTTTGGACCATGCAGAACTTTTTTAAAGATTTTTCTTTTTGATAAAATAAAAATAAAAAAATCCTCTTTGACGCCAACTTATGCATACGATGCACACTGTATACAAAAGTTTACCAATGGTTTCACATTTAAGGGACCAGGCTGTATAGGGGATAGACTTGTTAAAATAAATAAATTTATATTTTGGGGAAATGTGGGAAAGCTTTTTTCATACTTGTTAAAATTAAAATGGCAAATTTTTATATGTTTATCAGATACATATTTATTTTATTGATTTATGTTTCTTTCTTTCCGCAGCAAATGAGACGTTCCGGTAATAATGATGAAACTAAACGAATAATAATGGACATTGAGGTAGTTTTAAAGTCTGACTGTATGTATATTGTCAAATGTCTAGGATGTTTTATAACGGAATCTGAAGTGTGGATCTGTATGGAACTTATGGATAGTTGCTTTGATAAATTATTAAAAAGACTTAAGCAACCTGTTCCCGAAAATGTTTTAGGAAAAGTTAGTGTAGCGGTAAGTTTAAAAAATACCTTTCTCATAATTATAAATGTGTTATTTATTTTAGGATAAAATAAACTTTTTAATAACTATATCTTTTAAGTACTTTTGGGTATACTACTGCAACGGTAAAAAGAATTTCACAATTCTGCTGTTGTAAGAAATAGTGTCACATGTACTCAATCTATATTTTGAAACACTGTTATACATGGGTTTCATTTTTATGTTTCCTTTAAAAATATACAACAACTATAATTTGCTTTACTTACAATTAGTTTAGGGGCATATAATTATTATTCCACTTCATTTTATACACTGTGGACCTTAAGTCCGTCTTCCTCTTTTAAAATCTAAACCATTCGGTATATTAGTTAGAAGGTCTCCATTTTTTCTCATATCAAAGACAGAGGGCGCCATATTTGGAAAATAAAAAATGAACAGGGTGGTTTTGTGGCACATCATTTTGAATTTCCTGAAAAGTACTTAATAACGCCAGAATATGAAGTCAATACCTTCAGTACCATCTTCTGGTATGCTACAAGATGGTACTTAAATAATTACCTGAATAACTAATTTGAATGATCATATTTTCAAAACCAGTAGAGTTAGATACAGTGTGTCCCAGCATAGGTTTTACAAGAAGACAAATGGACCAAAAATTTTGGAATTTTTAAACGTCCATTTGGGAATACTGGTCGCATGGTCCAAAACTGATAAATACCAAATTTTAATCCGGTTGGTAATATACAGGGCGAGTTATAACTAAAAATATGAAAAATGACCAAGAGTAACGTTCCTTTTTTTTAAATAGAACAAAATTGTATAAGTAAATATTGAAGAGGATTAAATTTTATGTCAAAATTTAAATTTAAAGATTTAAAGTAAAAAAAAGGTTGTCAATTTTTAACATTATGCATTAACAGTTTTTAAAATACATGGCTTAAGGCATCAAATTTAAAAAAATATATATTTAAAATTTTGAAATTTTCTTTTAAATTTTGTTTTCGCTTGCCAATTTTTAAGTTGTAATGCGTAATGTAAAAAATTGACAATTACATTTTTTTACTTTCATGCTTCAACTTCAAATTTTGACATAAAATTTAATTCTCTACAACATTTAATTATATAATTTTGCCCTATTTTTAAATAAAAGGAGTTAGCTCCTGGGCATTTTTCATCTTTTTAGTTATAACTTGCCCTGTATATTACCAATCGGAGTAAAATTTGGTATTTATCAGTTTTGGACCATTCAACCAGTTTTCCCAAAATTTCGTTTAAAAATTTAAAAAAGATCGTATACTAAATGTGATATTTTTCTAAAGCTCTTTTAAGGATTATTTAAATGGTAATATAATATACAGGGTGTTCTATTAAAAAATATATATGATTTGTTCTATCCTGTATATTATCACCAATATATCGCCATAAAGATCGATGTTATTTATTTGGTACACGCCAAGTCAAATTAAAAGACCAAAAAACACAAAAAAATTAAAATAAGTAACTAAAAGACTAAAAATTGACGTTTCGGTGGAAGATAAAATTGAATAAAAATAAAGACTTTAAAAATTAATTATTGTTTAGGTTTAAAATTTTAAAATTTTTAGCTTTTTTAGGACACAAATGTCAAAGGTATTTTAGAACTTCTTAAAAAAGCTAAACATTTTTTAAATTTTAAACCTAAACAATAATTAATTTTTAAATTCTTTATTTTTATTCAATTTTAGCTGATGGTACAATATAAGTACTTTTAAACTACAGCTTTTACAGTTGCCATTTTGATATCACTGCATTGTAGGCTTGCTAAAGAAACATTTCAGGTACGGATGAATTTAAAAATATAGACTTTTTTATTAAATTTTTCTGTCTGTCCGTCTGTAGCGCTTCAAACCAATCAAATTATGCATTCCTGCGCATTTTACTGTAGTCTGTTCGGGTTAGGTACTTTAATTTAGGTTAATTATTGTTGTACTTTTTTAAATATACCTACAGACTCTTATATATTAGTTGTTTTGCTTTCTTTTACCCAAGCACCCCTGTTCGCTCTCCTATCCCGTAATTTTCTCGATTTAAATTTAAAGTATTTTATGAATATTCTGAATTTTTTTCTTCTAAAGTCACTAAAATACACTAAATTATCTATTAAAATAAAAAAATTGAAAAAATTGAGAGGTACTTATATTGTACCAGACCCCAATTTTACCTTGCCACTGAAACGTCGATTTTTAGTTTTTTAATTACTTATTTTAATTTTTTGTTTTTTTTGGTTTTTTAATCTGACTTGGCGTGTACCCAAATAAATAACATCAATTTACTGAATCCGCCAAATCAATACAAACCATATCTTTATAAAAATATATTTAACCAGGATATTTTAAAATATAATGTGAAGTACTTGTTATACGATTCTACATTTCCTAGTTAAGCTTGACAAAAAATAAATAGATAAGCACTAAAAATGTTTATGTTTCCAGACGGTAGAAGCCTTAGCTTACTTAAAAGATCAACATAATGTAATACATAGAGATGTTAAACCTTCAAATATCCTCTTAGACACTAAAGGCAACGTTAAACTATGTGATTTTGGAATTAGTGGAAGACTGGTTGATTCAATGGCTAATTCAAGAAGTGCTGGATGTGCTGCATATATGGCGGTAAATATTTAGATTATTTATTTAAATTTTTCTCTAAAGCTGATGAGACTTTTTCATACTTTGCCCCCATAAGGTACACACAAGTAGTACTATCCAAAAATGGGGTGCCCTAATTCTATTTATACACAAAATAAGTTTGCCCCTTTATAAGATACCTAATAAAAAATTAGGATTAAAATGTTTTTGGATACATAACATATATAATAACATAATGTGAACATATAATATAAATATATAATAACGACTAATAGGTAGGTTAGCAATTCAGTTTATTTAAGATACATACATGGTGTTACAAATTCCAGAAACACCATTAGGATCTTGGGAAAGGTAAGAAATACAGAGTTGGTTAAAATGGGGAAAAGTTGCGCATTTTTATTCCTAATATTATTCCATTTTAAAAATTTAAAATGGCCAAAACACTTAGTATGTAAGGCCAACCAACCTAGATAATACAGAAAAAAAAATTAAAATTTGCAACCTTTCCGGAATTATCCGGAAAAAAAACGAAATTGTGCGAAACAGTTTTTATTTCTTGCTCAGTTTATTTAAAAAGATATTTTAAAACAAACGCCACATTATCATTGCCACTTTTTCTGTCATATAAAATAATGTCATTAAATTTAAGATCCGACATTTGGTTTGTAAGCCACCATCAACCTTGTTTTTGTTTTTTTTTAAATGCGAAATATTTGGTTTTAAACTTAGAAACTCTTATTGAAATTCTAAATCCAACGATATATCACACTTTACATTTATGCGACGTGTCGAACCTAAAAACCATCATCATGCACTATTTGACCATTAAAAATAACGTTTTTTGCCAGATATTCGTGGACATTTCCGTTCTCAGTGAAGTATGCATCTATGTCCGCATCGCTCTTAACGTGCAGGTCCAAAGGTCATTATGCATATGAATCAAATTAAAAAAACAGTGGCTAACAAAATATTGTTTACTTCAGCATCTGACATTTTGACTTTGACACATTAAGCCGTGTTTAGATATACAAATGATTTTTATTTATAAATCAAAAATCATTTGTTTTTCAAAAAATCAGGAATTGTTTATTCTTTTTTATATTAAAAAAAACAAATTTGCTTTTTACAAATTATTATATTGTTCATCTAAAAAATAGGAATTCAATTTACAGCTGAAATATTTATCAGAGCAAACTTTCTTACCAGAAAACTCCGGTCGGGTCTTGTTTGGTGGTTATTACAAAAGGATAAACCAGAAATAGCAAACCAGCTGCCAGTAATAAAACAGTTTCTGTGCGCAACTGCTTTATCTGCGTCAGTAGAAAGAATATTTAGCACTTTTGGCTTTGTACATTTAAAAATGAGAAACAGGATGGGCATAGAAAAAGGAAGAAAACCCGTACAATACAACGAAAATGCAGAAACATAAAGTTTATAATAATATACCTATTTTTTTTTTTTTTTTTAAGATGTTGGGCTATACTGTTTATTTTTGAGAATATTTTTATTTTATGTTGTTAATTTTTATATCGCTCTGAACAAAAAAGAATAAAAGAAAACATTTTTGATTTAAATCATGATTTTAATTTAAAAATCAGCTGAATTATGTCATGATTTAAATCATGATTTGAATCAATTGATATAAATCAGCCGGTTCAGTTCAGTTGGTTTAGAGCTCAAGAATTTGATTAGTTTAAAGAAGATTTTTTTGTGAAAACAATAAATAAACTTAAAATATTTCCTAACTTCATTTAATTATTTATAAAGTTTTAAAAAAATACAAATAGATAAAGAAAACTGTTCCGAAGTTACACTCTTCGAAAAATGTTTTGTAGGCGGTGGGACTAAATTTGGCTCTCTCGCCAAAAACAAAAAATAAAATTGATTCTTAATCAGTATTAGTGTCGTTATCCCAAGTGCTAGAATTAAAAAATAAAAAAATTGACAAAATGGCGCGTTATTGAAATTAAGGTCCCGAAATCAGACCTTCTTTTGTTAGTTTTTGTGTTTTAAAAAATAGAAATATTATATTATTATATTTATTTTATTAACGAAAATAAAAAGTAATGTGTCAGAAGAAACAGCTTCATTATTTATAATTATTATATAAAAAATAGCAATCTTATAAATAAAATTGTAAACGAAAGAAGCCAAAAATCGGAGATTTCAGAGGATGTATAAAAATGAAGAAAGAGGTTTTGATTTATAAACCTAATAGCCAATGGGCATGTAAAAAAGCTACGAAAAAGCTTTCACATAAAATAGTTAAAGATAAAACATACAAAATTCCCTACATAATAAATCAAATGCTATAGTAATTCCTTTGCTTAACTTTCACTATCACTAATAGGATCAAAAAACTGTACATCATCTTCCGAGTCATCCCTAAATGTAGTAAATATCTTTACCAAATTTCTAATATACATCGTTTATTTAAACCAACCTTTAAAACCACTGTGTTATATTTTAGTCTATGTAATTTAAGAGTAATGTTCCTTATTTTTAATTTCACAGATTCTCTTTAATCACTAGTCTTTCGCTTCTTCCGTGTGCATTTTTTTTTGTTTTCAAATAAGATCGCAATTTTTGTCATGTATAACCAACTTAAAAAGCTCTAGCTACTTCTTCTATATTTCCAGGATATTCTATTTTTTCTTTTTTGTTTTTGAAATAAATATTAGGACTTTAAACTATGTTTTCGCTTGCAGATAAAGAAATGTACAGAAGAACTTAGTATATTTATAATTTCAAGTTTAAACCATCGCCTTCTAGATGTTAGAATTGTACTAACGGCTCATAGTACAATTATTCAAAGCATCTAGAAGGTGGTGGTTTAAACTATCAAACTGACATTAAATGTCATCCATTAATCAAAATCCTTTTAATTTGATTGTTATGGAGCCACTTATATTTATAATTGTATTCCTTTTTTGTTTTATTAACTTGCATATATCTGTTTCATTTAACTTACGCGATACATTTAAAAGGTGTTAATAAACAAGTTACAGTGGATTGTAACTACAAAAGTTTGTCTTTGATTACCTGATACACCCGCACGATAAGAGCGATCTGGACTATATTTTTTTTATGACAGACGATGATAAAGTTGATAGAAACCTTCGATTAAGTGAAATGCTATATTTAATTACGTATTAGTAAATGTATGTATGTAAATTGCATTAATTCTTGTAGCTTTTTAGTTAAATTATGGGTATATAAATAAATAAAAAGAATAATAAGTAAAAATGGACCAATACTTACCTTCAAATGAAAATTTCCAATGTTGTTTGGAATAAAAACGTTATTTTAATGGAAAAATAGTGTATGATGGTTTCTGGGTTCGAAACGTCTCGTAAATGTAAAGTGTGGTATATCGTTGGATATAGAATTAAAATACAACTTTATAAAAATTATAACCAAATATTCCGCCTATAAAAAAAAGTTTACAATGGTGGCTCAAAGACGAAATGTCAGATCTAAAATTTAGTGACTTCATTTTATAGAACAGAAAAAGTGGCAAGGATTATGTGTCGTTTGTTTTAAAATATTTCTTCAAATAAATTAAGAAAAAAATAAAAACCGTTTTGCAAAATTTTGGTTTCTTTCCTGTTAATTCCGGAACGGCTCTAATTCTGTAAATTTTTAAAACAGGATATTGTTCAGCATAAAAATGCGCAACTTTGCCCCAATTTAACCAATTCTGTATCTCTTACCGTTCCCGAGATCCTAATGGGGGACCTCGAATTTGTTTTTTTAGTAGTTCAATGGAAGGTAATTCATTACATTTTATAATAATATTTGTCGCTCTAACAGGGATAGAATTGTTTAAAAATAGCCAATGTGATAATTATCTTACTGAACTTTTTACCCTACAAGCTAGCAATAGGTTTGTTCTAGCAGGCTGTCAGAAATGTTTGCAACCGTTTGGATTCTGCGCACGTCAAATTTGTCGTTCCAGCAGTGCCATGTTTCTAACATTATACAATTGTTTGTTGTTCCAGCAGTAGTTTAGATGTTGAAGCATGTTGGAAACTGTTTGAAAAGTTTGCAAACTTTCTTCAAACATTACTGACAATTTTTAACATAACCTTTCTTGTATTACGCATAAGCAGTATGCACACTTTGTTTATTTTTCGTTCCAGCAGAAAACTGTTGCCAACATTTCTGACTAATGTTTGCAACAATTTCTGCATTTTACGATTGTTGCTAACATGTTTCCAACATTCTGCTGGAACAAACCTAATAATTGATATACAGGGTGGGCTTAGGGGTATCCGAGAAACTTTGGATATAAATTCAACAATAAAAATTGGAAAAAAAAACTTTATATGAACATATGCCCTAAACGTCTTAGTTTTTGAACTACAGGGTGTTAAAATTTTTAAAAAGTATTGTTTTTATATTGACTTTTATACCAATTTGGAAATTTTTAATCAATTTGGGGAAAGCTTTCTATGCAAAACACATTTTTCGGCATCCAAGAAAAAAAATTAAATTTTACCAGTGTCGTCCATTAGAGCTTTAAGTTAAATATTTTTTATTATAAACATGGTACGTCACTGCATTTATTTGAAATAAAAATAATTTTTGAAATACCCAATAGGTTTGAAATAAATTTGATCTCTTGACTTTTTTTATTAGATGCACGGGTTAAGCGTAAATAAATAAAAATCGTTTCTTGGCATGGTCATTTCGTGTTGAATATATTAAATTCTTCAGTAAAAAATCACCTTTGCTATTTATTCTATAATTATAGGTATTTCACCATGCCAAGAAATGGCTTTTATTTATTTACGCGAAAACCCTGCATCAAATAAAACATGTCAAGAGATCAAATTGTGTCAAACTAAATGGAAATTTTACAAAATATTTTTATTTTAGAAAAATGCAGTGGTGTGCCATTTTTTCTTAAAAATATTTACCTTAAACCCCTCATGAACGACACTGGTATTTTTTTTGTTGTATGCCAAAAAATATCTCTTGGTGCATAGGAGGCGTCACTCAAATTTTTAAAAAATATTTCAATTTGTATAAGAGTTATTATAAAAAAACAATGTTTTTTTTTAATTTTCAACACCCTGTAGTTTAAGAACTAAGACGTTTAGGACATAATTATGTTTATATTAAGTTTTTTCCTAATTTTCATTGAATTTATATTCGAAGTTTCTCGGATACCTCAGCGGCCACCCTGTTTAGTGTATACAATTTGTGAAAATGTTTATTTATTGAAAACCTGCTTGACAATAAAAATTGTGTTTTTGAGATACCTTGTATATTTGCTAATACTTACTATATAAAATATGAGTATCCAAAAGTTTTTATTTGTATTTGTTCAAGTGTCCATAAACCATTAAACCAAAATAGATTTTTTTCTATTACAATATTTATTTTCAGCCTGAACGTATTGAACCAGATCCACAAAACCCCGACTACGATGTAAGAGCAGATGTGTGGTCTTTAGGTATAACTCTTGTGGAGCTGGCGACTGGTGTATTTCCTTATCATGACTGTAAGACTGACTTTGAAGTGCTCACCAAAGTAATTGGTACTGATCCACCATCATTACCACTAGATAAAGACTTTTCACTTGAGTTTAGAGACTTTGTAGCTTGTTGGTAAGTAAGAAAAGATGTATTAAATGTCAAACTAAATTTACTAGAAGTGCTATGATTCAGCATATAGAAAAATTTTAAGGGAATTACGACGGAAAAATGCACTTAATTATGTTTTGTTTTTTAGAACTTTTCCAGACGAGTGTGGGCGATGGCTCAATGAGTTTTTATTATTATTACAAAACGTTATAAATATAAGCTTTAAACTATTTTAAAACCTAACAATGTTTGGACAGTGACAACTCGTTTTGACATTGTCATGAAAGTCGGGATAGTTTGCAAAATTCTATTTGTCGTCATAACTCCTTTTTTTCAAAGGGAATAAGGGTAGCTCCAAAGTAGCTTGTTAGCATATTCTGAAACAACATTTAATTCAGAATAATCTGCCACCATATAGGGGGTCGCGAAAGGCTTTAAGGAAAATTATTCAATAAACTAATTTTAAACCATCTAATTATCTAAATAATAATAATAATACTGTTATTGCCCACAAAATGATTTAAACATCACAAAGCAACGTCACAATTTACATTTATCGATGTATACTACCTAGTATACATCGATAAATGTAAATAAATTAAAATATAACATTAAACAACTAACCTAAAGTTAAAATAAAGTTAAAAGTATCATTACCAGTAAGTAGTGGAAGTAAAAATATTTAAGTTACAGAGAAGACACAAATTCATAACATTTTAATATTAAACGAGTACAAACATTTATCTATTAAAAATTCATTTACCTTGGATTTAAACCTTTTATTTTGTTAATGCTCCTGATATTATAAGGCAGCATATTAAATGCTTTAATTGCCTTAAAATAAGCCCCTTTTTGCAAAAAATGTCGAAGTGTGGAAAGGAATACTTAGGCCATACCTTCCCCTTGTTACCATCGTTATTTCATCCGCGTAGTGATTGGCGTTTGTTTGAAATAGTTTGGGATAGTTTTTACAAAAACCACTAATGATTTAAAATAAAGGGATGGAACAGTGAATTCACTGCGTTTACTATACTGTTCTCTTGTGAGATCTCACATTGAATATGCTTCTATGATATGGTCCCCTTTTTATAATATCTATAAAACCCAGTTAGAGAATGTTCAAAAAAATTTGTGAAGTATTGTGCATTTATACTGAACATGCGGGATAGGGTCGAGGAAGTCTCCTCTCATCTTAACCTGCCACCTCTGGAGGTTAGAAGGGCGGTTAGCGATTTGTGTTTTATTCACAAATTAATCAATGGAAACATTGATTGTACGCTTCTTCTTGGGCAAATTTGTTTAAAAATCCCTACTCGTTCGCTTAGAAATAATCAGCTATTTTCAGTTCAATTTCATCGGACTAACTATGGTTTTCATGCTCCAATCTCACGTTCCCTAGCATATTTGAATGCTCATCCTAGTATAGATCCTTTGGAAGCTCACTTAATCTCTTTCGAAAGCAATGCTTCAGATCACTATTAAGTGGTTAATGTAAGTGTTAATTTGTAGATTCTATAACTATGATTTTCTGATATATGTATAAAGTAATTTTATTTTATGTTTAATACTTATCTTTTAATATTTTAAGTATCTGTAAGAAATGTTATAATGGGGTATCCCGTATATTGCTTAAATAAATAAATAAATAAACAGTAATTACTCCCAATCTCGAAAAGTAAGGTCTATTGTTCTGGATGTTATTGATATATAGTCCTAATAATTCGCTTCTGAGCTATAAAAATATTTGAAGCATTGCCAGAGGCACCCCAGAACAATATGCCATAGTTTATAATTGACTGGACACAGGCAAAATAGAAAAGTCTAATAATCTCAACAGTCAACACATCACAAATCCTGCGGAGAAGAGTACAGTAACTATTTAATTTTGATGTCAACACATCAATATGCTTTACCCAATTCAGTACTGGATCGATATAGACTTCCAAAAATTTAATGTTGTCTAGTAATGGTATTGATTTACAATTTAGTCGTGCAAGAATAGACTTATTTTGTTTTGTTTTACTAAACTGGATTAAGCCAGTCTTACCTTCAATCTTAATGATTATATTGCTTTAAGAAAATGACATTGAAGTATTTTGTAAAGGGAGGCTTACTTGATATACTCATGATGTAGTACCAAATTCTCTGAGGCCTTTTGGTTAGTAGGTTTTTTCTAAATTACCGATTTATTTCACAGCAGAGTGGACTTTTATCGTTTTTTCCTCTGACGAATGGACGTTTTCTATTTTTAAGGCATTGTAACAAGTTTGTTTTTAGCATGTTTCGCTTGTGTGATTATAAGATAGTAAAATGTATGTGTTAAGCTATTTTTGAAATGATTATTTTACTTTTGGCATAAACTGAACGTTATGGTGAATCATTACCGCAAAAGTTTTTTTTCTCGGTGCTCAAGCAAAGTTTATTCTATATGTAGAAAGAAAAATTTCCATGAAGTTTAAGCTCTTAATATTAATTTTAAGTACTTACCGTTTAAATTTGAAGTTTTCCCATGTATTTCTTTTTTATTTGCTAATGCTAGCCACTTTTTACTATATTGTGATTTTTTGATGGACCTTATGGCATATTTCATGCTCTTTGAAATTGCTTTAGTATTTTTTGTGTAATTCAAAAAATTATTTACTCCAGCAAAAATTACTATTTTAAGAAAGTATTAAAGTATTTAACACAATAGTAAAATTTAAATAGCATGATTATCAGTTAATTATGTTTTAAGCCGTTAAAATAGCTGTTAATTCTTTAATTCTTCTGTTAAAAGTCTTTGTCAAAGAACAATTTTTGATAAGTCGACCCTTTTTTTCTCCCTATTTTTTGCGGTTTTGCTCAAAAATTAAAAAAAAAACAATTTGTGCTAAAAATTGTATTTTGACGACTCTTACCAGCGAAACACTTTCAGTAACACAAAAATACTTAAGCAATTTCAAAGAGCGTGAAATATGCCGTAACGTACATCAAAACAATTCATAATATCGTAAAAAGTGGCTAAGCATTAGAAATTAAAAAAAAGACGTACATTTTAAATGAGAAAACTTCTAATTTAAATGGTTACTACCTAAAATTAATATTAAGAGCTCAAACTTGGTGCAGCACCGAAAAAAAAACTTTGTGGTAATGCATTGCCTTACTGAACATTCACCTTCACCTTTTTCCCCTGACTCTTTATATGTTTCTATGGGTTTTTGAAACAATAAGTTAAAATTGAGGCGTTAAGAACCAGAGCGAACAATCCCACAAAATCTTAAAAAGTGCACGTTTTATAATTAACCTATTTATCAGAGCCAGAGTAAACTAAGTAAGCTACTACTATAGACCCTAAAATAGGGCCGGGATAACCCATGCACTGAAGCCGCTCGGCTTATTGTGCGCCCTATATTTTTACGTCTGCGTAATGTCAGCCAGACGGGACCTACAGCTTAACGTGGGTTTCGAACCACGCGTCCTGGTCCTTTGGTGGCCTTCAGCGTCGATACATTTTGCACTTTGTCTGTCTGTTGTTGAGCTAACCGCTAAATTTTCGACCAACTTATAAATAAGCATTTGGCCTCACGTCCGTTGTGCGCCAAACGACACAGCGCTTTACACACTAGGCCATCACGGGACTGAGCTACTACTATCCTATAAAAATATTAGTCTGCTGTGGCCCTGATAAATAAGTTTTTCGCTGTTAAAAAATTGTGTTAATGCATTTTTAGGGTATTTTGGGATGGTCTGCTATGGTTCTCAAAGTCATAATTGTGCCCTGGTGTTGTTTATCGAAAAACTTAATTTTTCCTTAAAAAAAATACTAGTTCTTTAGCAGAGTTAATTAATATACAGGTGATTCTTAACCTATATGCACAAACTTCGGAAATTATTGTTAAGGACAAACAATGACTAATAATTAATAATAAAAAAATTTGCTAAAATAGTTTTTGGTAGGACGATAATAAATTATTTTAAATAAACAAAGAATGTGAATTTTAAAGACAAAAATTACTAATAATAGAAATTAGGGGTATTTACCCATTTTTTGTGTTATAAATAATTTGGTATAATAATTATAACCTATAATTTTAACTCTACAACCACAATTAGAAGAGTACTACTGGCATACCAAATATGATCATAACTTGTTTATTGGTTTCGTTTTTACAATGAACAAAAAAATTAACTGATTATTCTTAAACAGAAAAGGTTTACGATCCTTTATTTTTTTTTTTCATTATTTGTTATTATTTGTACTTAGAATTTACATTGTTTTTCTTTTATATTTATTCCTAAGTAATAATGTTTTACTTTTTTTTTCATTATTAGTTATTATTTGTTTTTAGCAGTAATTTTTTTATGCATATTCTAGAGAGGGTTATGGCATAAACCCGACTTTAGACGAGAATATAACAGGAAAAAATTAGCCAGAAGTCACTGTATTTCGTCAGCTGATGATCAATTTAGTGGCATCAATAATTTGTGCTTTTGGCATTGTTTTAAAAGTTATATTTGTTGGAAGATGTTTTTCAAATATTTTTTATTTAGAATTGAAGAAGTTGCAACTAAATAATAATATAATTTCCTTACTCTATGATAATAAAGTGTTGTGTAAACTGTTGTAATAATAATTTTATAAACTGTATTTCCCCGGCTGTTGCCCGGGTGTTGACACTTATCTTATTTAATAGCGTGGCAGAAAAGGTACCAGAGGTCGGACTCGGTAACTCTCAAGAAAGAAATTTCATCTTTATTTTCTATTTCTGTGTTTTTTTAAATTTCAAACTGTTAAGTCTTTAAGCTCGTTCCACACTTACGAATTGGCACTACGAACGCCTGGAAGTAGATAAACGACTTGGGTCTTTCTTTTCGTTTATACTGTTCTATTGTCTGACGTTTGTATAAAGTGTTATCGCTCTTCTTACTTGGACGTTTACTTTCTTTTATAAGCAGGTGTTTGCTGGGATATTGACGGCATTGCAATTGTGATCGCAATAATTACTCGCTCATTAATTTTTTTTTCATTAAATCCATACAAACTAAAACACCGCCTGAATTTAACTTTTGTTAATTCAAATAGATTGATAATATTATCCCGCTAACCCCTCTGCTTTTTACATGCAGATCTTTTCGCTGTTTTTTCTCCTCTAATTTTCATACAAAATATAAAAAAGCTAGATACATTTTAATTAGGCAGAAGATAAACTTAAACTCCTTAAATTTAATAGACTTGGACTGATTAAAATATGTGTAAATATGCCAGATATATTAAACATATAAAACAAGTAAAAAAGCATACAGTTTAAGACATAACAACTTAATTTTTCTATAATTGGTGCATTTTTCCCCTAAAGCATCCAACGTGTTTAGGTCCTGTAGTATATCATTTTTCCATTGCCGAAAATTTACTATTTGGACAGAATGATACAGAGTACAGACGAGAAATAGAAATAAACTTTTTCTGTCTATTTCTTCTTTCTATCGAGTTACAGAGTGCAGGAACAGGTTACATACACAAAATGGCTCTTAATATGGCGGCTATGTCATAACCATCCTAATATAAGTGATGTCTGGTTGTTTAGCCCTTAAATGCATCGGGTTGCCTCTATGCAACGTTATTCGTTTTAAGGCGCATTATCCAAGCAAATCCTGTTAAATTCTTATGGATGTTGTATTCAATAAGTCACATATCAGTCAAAGCAGTATTTACGTACAGAATTTAGCAAATTCATAGGCCCTTAATTAGTTGATTTTAGAAGTGGCCGCCCAAGAGAACTGACGTTATATTTTAGGCTTGATTTACATATTATTTTTTTATACGCAACGGTTATTTTTGGTTTAAAAAATATATTTTAAAGAAGTATGAAGGTTCGTATTGAGGACTGCTCTTAGTAATAAAAGCTTTAAATTTTTTATTTTTTCATAAAAAAAATGTTAAATTTTCTTTTGTTGCTTATAAGCAACATTATGAGTTCGGAGAACAATTTTTGATTTTTTTAAATTAAAAATGTTACGATTTTCTAAACGACATTAAATAAGGTATCATTGTTTTAAAACAAACAAAAAAAAGATGTTTTTTGTCCTTCTCCACTAACATTAGAATAGAGGGTGCTTTTAAGGGTTGCTGACCGAGCAATTTGGAACAATGAATTGCAGAAAAAACAAAGAAGGTGACCCATTCAATATGTGCCTCTAAAGAAAATCAGGCCTGATCAAATAAGGCACTGGCCTGTTTTTGAAATTGAAAAAATAAAATCCAAAGGGGTACCTTTGTAAATGGTATACATACACAAACACAAAGCATGAAAATTATGGTCTGGTTTTGTGTTTACCCAATAATAATTAAAAAAAACTGTTTTAGAGCTTTTCATATAGAGTAAAAGTTAAAATATAAACCGTATTTACTTACTTTAATTTTTTTTTTTTTTTTTCATTTTAAATGGGCGAGTTCTTTTTGCGTTTAATGTTGCTTTTGGGCAACAAACCAGTTTTTTTGTCAAAATAAATAAAAACGTAACATAAGATTTTTTTATTATTTTTGCCCACTTTTAGAACTTAAAATATGAACGAAAATTGCTAATCGGTCACAAAAGAAAAATCGTGCATTTAAGGGTTAGAATTAAAATTATCCTATTTGACTGGAATAATTAATCAAATTGATAATAATATTTTTTTTTAGTTTAACGAAAGACAAAAACAACGGCCAAAATACACTAAGCTTAAAAACCACGCCTTCATCAAAAGGTACCAAGTGACTGAAGTAAATGTTGGAGAATGGTATGTAAGAGCTCTGCAGCGAGTCGGCGATAGGGCGACGGCGAGGTATGTTGCATGGTTAGTTTCGCTTTGATATTTACTTTACTTACCCTTCCTAATCAACTTGATTATCACATAAAACCTTTCTAATTTTTGTTTGCTTGAAACCTTTTCAATTAGCAGCATTGTTGTACAGTCGATGAACAGGCAAACTGCAAGTAATTTTCGTGCTAAATTGTTAAATATTCTATTTGGCATATGGGACAGAATGCGGCAGAAAATACTAATCTTTACATTATGCAAATCAATATTTTCAAGTACAGTAAGTAGAACACAATACAAACTCACAAATCAGATCACAATAAATTAAGAACTAAAAACTGTATAGTAATGTATGGTTAAAATTATTTTTTATTAAACACTTCAACTTTATGTATTTAACTGGGTATATAAACCTTATTTTTATAAATCTAAAAAAGATAATAATATTGCAAGCTAGACTGAAGTTGTGGAATAAAAGGTTATAAAAATTTGATTTGGTGTTGTCGCTAGTCAATTGACCCTTTAAAACTTGCAGATCAAAGTTATTATTCTTTCAGTGAGAACTTAGTTACGCTTTTTAAAATATGAATCAAATCAAATCTTTATAATACAGGGTGTCAGAGTATGTTTTGACCCGAATAAGTTTAGAACAAATAAAGTTATCAAGATGCGGTTTTCGCAAAAAGCCATAGATTTTTAAAAGTTTTTTATTATATATTCGCCATTTGGTTGTAACATTTCGTTAACACAACACACAACTTTGGAATTTTAAATGGAACACCATGTGTATGTTTCATCAATCTTAAAATTCATTCTTTTTCCTGTAAGCCATGCTTATTTTAAAAAGTAATGAATTTATTAATCTCTAAAAATATTCGCCATATGAATAAAAATAAGTAAATACTTAGAAGCATAACGTAGAAGCAAAAGCAAATGCTTAGAGCAAAAGGTCAAAGTAAAAGCAATTGCTTCATTCAATATAAATAGTGATTACCTTATACTTGCAAGCAAATGCTTAAATAAAACGAGTAATTGCTCATAGTTAAAGTGTTAGAAATTCGTAGGATAACCGGGTGGTTCTCACTGGTGGTTTTCCCCTATAACTTTTTAGATACAAAAATAAAATTTGGTATATCGTTATTTGACATAAGTGTGGATTGATGTATTCACTTGTTTTTATTACTTCCGGTTTAACCGGAAATTACTGCTACTTTCAAATTTTAAATGGTACCATCGGTATATTTTATCATATTTCGATAGAACATAACATTCTCAATACAATGACACCTCACATGTCACTTTTTGACACTTTTGCTGTAATTTTTTTAAAGTTTATTTTACTCTAGGGTGCCATGATTAAACTAAAACGGTATATTGTAAGTCAAGTAGACATGGAAGTATTTAAATTAATCGTCTTTAGATTCCTTTAAAATAACAAAGTTGCCCTATATCGGAATATCTGCCATTAAATAACCTAAAAACATGCATCAAACGATGTTCTGTAAAAGCTTAAGTAAGACAAAACATAGGAGTTATATAAACTCTCAAACTAGCAGATGTCAAACTAAGGCTTTAAAACTCTGGACTTAGTGGTGATTGCGCATTGTGCTCATGAGAGCAAATATGTGTATTTTAATTATAAATTAGAATGTTTAAAAAGTCGAGATCTACTACATTAAAAAAAAAAAAAAAAACTTTACCGAAACCATTTTCTATAATAGTTGAGCGGGGTCCCTTGGGTAAACAGTCAAAAAGTTTTTATCTTTTACTAGTTAGCTGGCTATAAATAACGGGTAAAAATCGATTAGACGTTGTATGGCAAGGCGCTCCAAAACAATATTACAAACCTACCGAGACACTATCAACAATAAATAATAAAATTATACATTTTTTATTTGTGTAATTATTAAAACATAAATAAAGAATACTTGACAGTTTAGCACAAAAATTTCTTTTTTAGTGGTGCGTTTACTGTACAAGTAGCATTTTGATTATCTAGGAATGATGATGATGACGGTCCGTCAGTCAGAGAGAATGCAGTGCCTGCAGTGCATTAGATTGCATTTTGTTGTGCTCATCCCCACCCTCACGAGTAGGTTTGTATGCATTTTTTGTGTTTTTGTTGTTGGAGGAATATTCAATGTTTGTTAGGGCTACAGCTATAATAAATATGAATAGCAGTCAAGTCTGAGAAAGGCAAATCACGTTTAATGTTTTTCAGTTTTTATAAGAAACTAACTTGCTTAAATACATAGGGTGTTCGTGAACTTCGGAGCCAAACTGCACTTATAAAAAAATTAATACCTTGTACTCGTTTTGAAAAATAAAAATTTAGTAAAGATATTATTGCTATTTAATTTAGTGTTTTTGTCGTTTTTGGATAAGCCATTAACTGGGTTATATTATAAACTAAGCTACATACGAAAACAATATTGAGAAAAAATACTGATGGTTTACTCGGAAAATCGCAAGAAAGAAATTTTTCTCTATTTTCTATTTCCTGTCTATTTCGAACTCCGTAAGAGCTTTCGGCTCGTTCCGCACTTACGAATCGGCAACACGAACGCCTGGAAATAGAGAGGCGGTTTGGATGTTTCTTGTCATTTATCCTGTTCTATTGTATGGCGTTTTGTATAAAGTGATCTCGCTCTCCTTACCTGCTGGACGTTTACATTCTTTTATAAGCGGGTGTTTGCGAGGACATTGACGCCATTGTAATTATGATTGCAGGAATAAACACATTTTCATTTAGTGTTTTGTAGAAATAATATTTGTTTATGTTAATTATGTAAATTCAAATTTTGCTAATTTAAATGGATTAATATTATTATTCCTTCAACCTCTCTCCTTTTTACCCGCAGATCTTGTCGCTGCTTTTTTTCCTCTAATTTTTATACAAAATAGAAAAAAGCTAGTTACATTTTAATTAAGCAAAAGATAAACTATTAAAATCAGGAAATTAATGGACTTGGACTGAATAAATTATAAATGAATATGCCAAATAAATGAAACATATAAAACATAAGTTAAAGTTAAAGAACATATTATATGTTAAGAAATAACAAATGTATGTTTCCATAAAGGGTGCTTTTTCCACCAAAGAACCCAACGTTTTCAGGTCCAGTAGTCTATTATTTTTCCACTGCCGAAAATTTAAAAACTATTTGGAAAGAATGATCCCGAGTACAGACAAGAAATAGAAAATAAATTTCTTTCCTGCCTATTTCTTCTTATATATATATTTTTTGACTAAAGGCAAACAAAAATAAGGCTTTTTGTTTTTTTATACGTTTACGTTGTTTGCTTGGTTTTCTAAAAAAAACTATAAATTGCATACAGTTCCTGGACCAAGAAATGTTATGGAAATTTGTTCTTTTAAAAATTAAGTGGTATAATATCTTATTAGCAATTATGTAGCAACATCAACAAATAATTAATTATATAACGTTTATATGTAGTCTAACAAATTTTACTTAAAAAGGTGTTTTCGAAATTTTAAAGTTTTTTTTCAAAAGTCAACACACCCTGTATCTTAAAGACAAACATTTGCAATATTTAAACTTTTTTTTAATATAAAATTAGCTCATGAATAAGCCTTTAATTTTTTTCCGCAATTAGGAAACCCCTAATATTAACTTTTTCCTCATTTTTATCGTCCTATTCTACTATACCAGTAGGGCACTACAGTTCACAAACACACTGTATACATCTTTTACTCAGTATTTAAAAATTATTTAGCAATAAAACCTATAATGAAAAGTAATTTTTGTTGAGCAATACGGAGAGTTTTATTAAAAGTACATAGCAACCAGCATTTATATTTGTTAAGGTAGGTGTCCACTAGAGGCGGGCCGCAACGGGACGGGCTAAGCCGCAATTTTTTAATCACGTAGTAGTCTTACTTGCTTTGCCAGGCCGAAAAATGTTCTTTTTTTTTATCTTTGGACAAACCACGAAGGCTAAAAGCCTAAATACTAACGTACCGTGGGTGTCTTAAGCGAGGTAAGAGGGAGTTTGTTGACACGGGACTTAAACACTTGAAGATTTGGGGGAAGGAAAGACCTCCGCGGGCAGCAGGTTCCACAACCTAGAAACTCTAGGGATAAAAGAACGAACAAAGTGGGAAGTTCGGGGCCTGTCCAGTTTGACCGTATAGGGATGCATACGCGCAGAACCACGAGTTTCTCTGTTGGGAACCGTAAGTGGAGGAACTATACTGGACAGTTCTTCAGAGCAGAAGCCATGGAAGTACCTATAAAAAAGCGATAAATCCCACACAGCCCGACGATGTGCAAGAGAGGGAAGCCTTTCTGTAAGTGAAGGATCATTAATGAGACGAATAGCTCTTCTTTGAATAGAATCAAGAATGCTTAGGGTTGTGGGGGACGCCATGCCCCAGATATGAGAACAATATTCCAAGGGAGGTCGGATTTGGGACACATATAAAGTGTATAAATTAGAAGGGGAAAAATACTTTTTGGCTCGAAAGAGAAATCCAAGCTTTTTTGAAGCTGCCGTGGCTATAGATACAATGTGATTATGCCAGTTAAGGTTACTTTCAAATGTGACGCCCACAAGATTAAAGGTGTCTTTGCTCTGTAAAACTTGGCCGCTCATAAGTAGAGGATGAGTATTTGATGACTCTTTTCGCGACAAGGAACATGATTGTGTTTTGGATGCATTAAAATGGACGAGATTTTTAGCGCCCCAATCCAATATTAAATTAAGATCCTGCGAAAGAGATATCTGCATCGCTCTGCGTTTGTTTTCCAAGTCAGGTTTAGTAATGGGTTTAGGAACCTGAAAACTGGAGTGAAGGGTACTATCGTCGGCGAAACTATGAATGGAATTAGTTGTGGACGAGAGAAGGTCATTGATGTGAAGAAGAAACAATGTTGGTGCCAGAACTGAGCCCTGAGGGACTCCAGCATTTACTTGGTGAAAGCTTGAAGAATGGCCGTCCACAATAACTGATATACGACGATCAGATAGATAACTAGAGAGCCAAGTACAGAGTTTAGTTGAAAGACCATAGGAGGGAAGTTTATTTAGAAGTGCGGCATGCCAGACCTGGTCAAAAGCTTTGGATATATCAAGAGCAACGATCTGGGACTCACCTAGAAACTCAAGAGACTTATTCCAGCAGTGTGATACGAAGGAAAGAAGATCTGCTGTAGATCTTTTGTGGCGAAATCCATACTGCCTGTCATGCAAAATTTTGTGTTTTTCTAAGTACTTAAGAATTTGTGAATTAATTAGTTTTTCCATTACTTTACAAAGAACTGAGAGAATTGAAATTGGTCTATAGTTAGATGGAAGAGATTTAGATCCTTTCTTGGGAATAGGCTGAACACGTGCAGCTTTCCAGCTTTCCGGAAAGATACCCGTGTTGTAAGAAATTCGAAAGAGCCGAGTTAAGATTGGTGCAAGTTCTGGAGCACATTTTTTAAAACGATTGCTGGTATGCCATCCAGCCCAGACGATTTCTTGGTGTTAAGGGAAGAAAGGATACGCTTAATGTGCTTTACCTTAAAAATAATATCGGGCATTTTATGAGGAACTGGGGTAACCGCTGGAATTGGATGATTTACGGGAGGGTCAAGGGTTGAATTGGCAGCAAATTGTTTAGCAAATAATTCTGCCTTTCCTTTAGCGGTAGAAACAATTTCATCTTCCAAAGCTAGTGGCGGAAAAGAACTGGTACAAAAATTCCTACTTATGTTTTTCGCAAAGGACCAGAAAGATTTGCTGCCATTTGAGCAAGAAAGAACTTTGTTTTTAATACGATTGTCGAAGGAGTCTTTGGCTTCAGAAATTATTTGATTGTAGTAGTTTCTTGCTTCAATGCTGGCCTGTCGGTTTTCTGGACTAGGATCCTGTAGAAACTTTTTGTGAGCATGAACTTTTAAAATTCTAGCTTTATCACAAGATTTGGAAAACCAGGGTTTGTTATTGGATTGTTTGGGGTTCTTGATGGTGTGTGGAATATAGGTTTCAATGCCCAATTGAATTGATTCCGTCAGTTCATTGCAAATTTCAGAAGGATCACCAGAAGAAAAGCAGATGGAATTCCAGGGGTAAGTGGCGAAGAAGTCCCTCAGGCCATCCCAGTCGGCTGAGTTGTAGTGCCATACGGTGCGTGGTGGCATGTATTCATTTACCTCGGGATGTGCAGGGTAAGATATAGTAACTAAGCCATGATCTGAGCGACCTAGGGGAGCTGTGACAGATGTTTGATAGAGTTCGGGGTTGGTAGTAAGAAAGAGATCAAGGGGATTTGAACTATGATTTGGGACTCTAGGAAAGTAGGTGGGTTCCATAATAAGGTTGGTAAGAGAGTTACTGACTGCGAAGATTTCGGCTGCTCTGCCTTGGGGGTCAGTTTTTGAAGAGCCCAGCCAATCCTTATTATGGACATTGAAGTCGCCAAGCACGATTATTTCAGCCGATGGAAACTGAGAAATTATGCTATCGATCTTTGTTGAAAGAAAGTCAAAGAATTCGATATAGGAATTATTAGATGGGGACCGGTACAAACAGCAGATAAATTTAGTTGAAGACCTAAGGGAAAGTTTAAGCCAAAGGATATCGGGCCTACCCGATTCAAGATTGGAAACTCGAGCACAAGCCAGATCGTTGCGGACGTAAGCACATACGCCACCATGTAAGCGAAAAGATGAAATAAGTTCGTAGCCTGGAAAGAGAAGGTGGCTGGTTGAAGATTTAGAACTTATTTGTGTTTCCGTTAAAAACAGTATGTGGGGCTTAGATGACTGAAGGTGATGGTGAACGGAGTTTATATTGGTGTTAAGCCCACATATGTTTGCAGAAGAAATTAAACTTCTCGATGAAGGCCTCCCGGATGCACCCCTCGCCCGGAGATCCGAATGGAGGGGTATTTTACCTCCGGAACATTTTACTTTCGGGTGTGCCGCCATCATTTGTACATAGTTTGGGTGGTTAAAAGGAAAAAAAGAAAAGAGAAAGAAGGAAGAAGGAAAACTGACTCACACACCCAGAACCGGAAACGTCCGCTAAGACTTCACGGGTCCTTTAAAGGGTGGTGGGGTGGTACCTCCTCAGGCGAGGAAAGCTCCTCTACCACCTACCAATGTGTTGCAATGCATCCGCCTAGTGGATGCCTGGCTTAACAGTACAAATTTGCGCCTTGTATTTTTAAAGATTACTTCATGTGGACTTCGAAATTATATTTATTTGGATATAACACAACCGATTTTCCGACAAGTGTTGGTAAAAGTGTGCCATTTTGAAGATTTTTCAAGGTTCATTTATGCTGGTTGTTTGTTTTTTAATTCGTTTTGTCCTCATCTTAACCTACGAAGTCAGTGTAGTAAATGACTGAATTATAATCTCCGATATTTGTGAATAGCTAAAATATACAATTATTTAATTAGAATTATAAAAGCATATGTGTTTAAAATAATAACAAATAAGTTCCTCCAGTTTCGTTGTACGTTTTTAGAAATCATTTTTGTGTTTTTTATACCCATAAATATTTTTAATAGCTAAAGTAGCTTTGTTCTTTGAATTTCCTTCAAGTTTTCTTTTACTTAACGGGACCAGCATGGGTTTATGTTTTTACTTAACTTGTTCACTTTTTACATAATACAAGGAACAAACTGCTGTCTTGTAAAACCAAGGGAAAATTATTTTACATTGTTTAATTTTGTTCTCTATTATCGAGATATGTAGTCACTTTTTCTGATAACAAAAATATGTGTCTTAGACTATTCTATAAATTGTGTTTGTAATTTTCCGGAATTTCACAAACCTTTGAATATTTATATTTAAAAAGTGGACAAGTTTATTTGGTAATCCTGTCTTTGTCTAACTGTATTAATATATTAATAAAAAACTAAACAAATATTAAACCATACATTTGTTTTTAAATGGTTCAATATTTTTTTATGTGTTTTGCAGAGAAATATTTTCTGTAATTTAAATTATATTACTGGGAATGTTTTAGCATAGAGAATTAAGTGTAATTTTGTTCTTAATTATAGTGTATTCCTATGGATTTTGACCTGCTGAATTTGAATTTTTAACTTGCTTTTGTGTCGAAAGTGACGGGAATTTGTTGAAAACAATTTAATTGTTTATAAGGCTCTAGCTCCTAAACTAAAAGAAATGGAAAGATTTTTTTCAAATAAAATTTGTTGCTTAAAAAATTTTGCAAAGTGACGTTTTATAAACAAAAATATTATATGTAATTTCCACTATACCTACTTACAGGACTAAGCTGAAACTATAGATATAATATTTATTATTTTTTGAGTTTAAATGGTAATATTTCAAAAACTATTAAAGATAGATATTTCAAATGTGGTATTTTTGTAAAGCTCTTTAAAATATCCATTTAAAAGTGCTCCATTAAAAAAAAATACATTTTTGCTTTTAAATGTGACATGTGACACCTACTGTTATTTTTGACAGAGCCCATAAAAACTTGGATAAAAATTCTACACACCGTTTTTTAAATGAATGTGCTAACTCAAAAAACAAAAAAGTAACAGGCACCTAAAAGTGGGACAAACTAAAATAATAACATTGTACATAATTTAAAAATCTGATAAAAAAAGTTGTTTACTTTTAAAAACATAATTTGGTTTGTCGTCGCTTGTTTCTGTATCCATTTTCGACATTTTATGGAAAGTCAGTGTTACGTAAACTTCAACGACTATACTTCGGCCACTATAAATTGATAATTCCCCAGTAAGTAACTCCGGTTACTGTAGTTTTAACCAATAAAATACATTTTTATTGTGGTTACTAGGGTTACTGACTTTTTAAACCAATGAAATACATTTTTTGTTCAGGTGTTTTTCTCAACTTATAGTGAGCAGAGTATAATATCTCAGATAATATCAATCTTGGTCATTTGGCGCTAAGGATTCTTTTTTCTCCTTTCCACAAAATTGAAAACTTTGGGGCAAAAACCGGACCAAATTTTATTTTTGTAGCAACAATCAACGATCCGGAATTGTCCGCTTGTTGCTTAAAAATACGTCGTTGGCTAAGTCCAAATTTCTTGTAGGGACGTTAATATGCTTCGAACTGCTGCAATTTTTGCATCAATCTATGCGAATTTCTTTAGAGCATGCGACTTCGTGAAAAAGATACTTTTATTCTAAAGTCTTCAATTGTGTTCCACATTCGTTCTGCAGCTTTTGTCATTTACGAGATAAAAGCAAAAATACACGAATTTTACGACATAAAAAGTTTAGTGGCCCATACTACCTCACAGGTATGAGTTAGGACTTTACCACAATGAGCACTTTTGTGCATTCAGTTCTGAACAAAAAAAAACATAATAATAAGTACTTAATATTAATTTTAAAGGCTTTAACTTTCAGGGAACTTTTTGGATGTATTTTCAACTAAATTTTGGGATAGGAGCAAAAAAACACCTTAAATTGGAGATTTTATTGCTATATAAGTTGTATATCGTTTAAAAATTATTAGTTAATAAATATATGTTTTGTAAACAATGTAAACATCTATGTTATTCATATTTGCAAATAAACTAGTAATTTTGTACTAGTAAATTTAAATGCTTATTTCTTCTTTTTTTTTTAATCGGTAGACATCCTCCGACGAACCCTCTTCGTCAGCATACATCGTATCAGAAAACTTCACCACCTAGTAAATCAAAATTAACCATTTTTCCAAGTTCAGATCCAGCAGTTAATGGTAGTCCTCATTTAAGCTTAGATCAACGCGATAACGCACCAAGTAGAACTATTTTCAACCAGAATCAAGTTAGAACTTCAGTTGCGCAAGCGCCCGCTAGTCAGTCGCCATTTGGGCTATCTAATGTAAACGAAGCAAAAACGTATGGAAAACCACAAGCGGTGCACCATTCTCGTTTGGATGCGTTTCAATCAGTCCCTCGAGCAAAACCTGCAGTTAGCCAGGCCAGCAGAAGTTTTTCACCGTTACAAGCCTACCAAAACCATATAGCATCTTTGCAACAAAAGCATGAATATGGAGGAAGCAGGGGATACCCGTTTGGTTTGTGCTCACCAATGCCTCAAAGGAAGTTCGGGACTGGTTTGGTTAATTCAGGTCCCTCTTCATTACCTGTAAGTATAAAAACAGTTTAATAAATGTAGGTAATTTAAAATTTGCAAACCTACATTGGCGAGCAAAAACATGAAGTAACTTAAAAATTATGATTTTCCATTAAAATGTTTGTAAAACTGTAATTCATTGTTTTAGGGGGTTCTAAACGACTTGGAAAACCTGAAAAAATAAGAAAAATTTTTTATGTCAGAAAAATACTAAAAATGCACGGAAAGTCGGGAAATTTTTATTTCCAGAGATGTGTTGTATGGTTTTCCTGCATTTTTTTGCCTTAACACGATTTGGTAATCACAATTTTTTTCTGATCTTAAAAAAAAGGAAAAATGTTTTTTCTTCAGTATTCTAAAGGTTCTTCAGCGTTTTTGTTAATTTATTTATTTATTTATTTATTTTTATTTATTCATATAAATACTCTACAGAAATAAACTTTCTAAATGGTATTCTTAAGGCAACAACAAATTATATAGCATAATCATAAAATATTATATACATAAAGATATAGAGAAAAAAACAACAAAATAAATTATATACAAACAATATGACAAATAAATATGTATAAGAATATAAAAAAATCTGATTGACTAGTTATTGTACTATAAGTCTTTTTATGACTGACACACTCACATTAAATATATCACACTCCGAGAAATATCGATTATAATTCCGCAGCATTACATCCACAAAAGCCCTCTGTCCATAATTGGTTCGATGCGTCATTTCGAAAAATAACTGCATCTGCTGTCTAGTTTGTCTAGCAGGAACCAGAAAGAGTACCAGCTCTAATAGGGTTTTACAGTTGATTTTCCCAGTTATTAACTTATGCAGAAAGATAAGTAGTGCTTTCCTTCGCCTAGTCTCCAAACTCTGCATGCCGCACAGAAGAAGTCTTGTGTCATAGGGTATATTTTGATAAGGAAATCGCATTTTGTATAAAACATATTTTGCAAACTTATTTTGAACCCTTTCAATCCTGTTGACATGGCATTGATAATGTGGATTCCATATGACTGAGCAGTATTCCAAAATACTACGGACCAGACTGTTGTAGAGTACCATAAGTGCTTTGGTGTCGTAAATGTGTCTGGTATTTCTTTTAAAAAACCAAGCATTCTAAAGCTTTTACTAATAATATTGTCTATATGCGGATTGAATGTTAGACTGCTGTCGAAGATGACACCAAGATCACTATAAGACGAGACTACTTCCAAATCGGATGATTCAATTTGATACCTCTTGTTTAACGGATTATTACATTTATTGAAACGAAGCACTTTACATTTATTGACATTAAGTTTTAGATGGTTATTTTTACACCAATTCACTAGCCTATTAAGATCAGATTGCAGGTCATTAAAATCCGGAGAAACTATGGAATAAAATTTTAAATCATCTGCATATAAGAGGCATTTGGAAGCCTTAAAACAAGACAAAACATCGTTTATAAACAACAGAAAAAGGACGGGACCAATGTGTGACCCTTGTGGTACACCAGAAGTCACTGAAACTTCATTAGAAACGGATCCGCATACGGTCACTCGTTGACGACGCTGGGTTAAATATGATGCGATCCACTGGAGATATTTTCCGGAGATGCCAATCCAAGACAACTTCCTTAGTAGCAGTTGATGACTAACACTGTCAAAAGCCTTTGAGAGATCTGTATAAATAGTGTCGACCTGATTACCGGCTTCAACTGAGGTTACCAGAAAGTTTTGAAAGACACCGAGGTTTGTGGAAGTACACCGATCTTTGTAGAAGCCATGCTGTTCATCAGTTATGTAGTTTTTGTAGGTCATAAATATTTCTTCTGTTATTATATCCTCAAACAGTTTAGGAGTAGCAGAAAGTAGCATTCCTCTATAGTTCTCGATGTCGCTTTTGTCACCAGATTTAAAAATTGGTATAAGATTGGAGAATTTCCATACACCAGGAAATACAGCGGAGTCAAACGATTTTTGAAATAAAATACATAGGGGTCTCGCAAGTGAGGGTCAGTTTTTGAGCATTATAGGAGGAATGCCATCCGGGCCGCATCCCTTGGCCGAATCCAGACACATCATCTTTCTCCTGATCTCATCAGCTGAGAAGTGATGGGTCGACAGAACATTTGCAAATTTGACTGGGTCGTTGTTTGTCAGATCTAAATTATCGTGGTTGGAATAACATGACTGAAAATGTTGAGCAAATGCGTTAGCTATGTCGTCAGGATCAGTAAGTTCTTTACCCTGATATCTCATGACGCTTGGCAGACTGGAATCTCTTTTAAGTTCTTGATGAAGGACCAAAAGTGTTTGACGTTTTCAGGAATAAGATGTTCCGTTTGAGTAACATACAGAAGGTAGCACATATCAGTACAAATTTTAACCTCTCGTCGAACATTAGAGTATGCCACATAGTCCAGCTGCTGTCCAGACCTTTTAAACTTCTGATAAAGCTTATTTTTTTGCCCAATCATCTTTCGTAGTGGACCATCAAACCACTTCGGGTATTTTTGACTTTGAATCCTTTTTTTTGGCACATACAAGTCAATACCGTCAAATAAGGCTTCGTTGAATAGTCCTGTCAACTCATTGATGTCAGTTTTAGCTGTAAGAAAAGACCAATCCACTTGCTCGAAGTACTGGTTCAATTGGTAAAAGTTTGCCTGATAAAACTGATAGACATTTATTTCGTTTTTGAGCTTTAAGGGGGCATATATTGCTCAGAAAATCTTAATTCGAGGGGTGGATGCTAGGCATCCGGGTTGACAAGGGGACTAACACAGGGCAGCAAGGATAAGTCTGTAAGGTCGTCTGCAAATACGAGGTCTAGAATTCTTCCTGTGCAATTGCACATTGAATTTAACTGCTGCAATTCAAGAAAACACATTGTGTCAATAAGAATCTCAGCACTTGGAGTCGAAAGTGTTCCAGAAACAAGGATGTCATCCTCATATGACCATTCAATATTAGGAATGTTGAAATCGCCGAACAATACAAACCTCGATTCCTCAAATTTATTTTTTAACGATTCGCAGGTGTTACAGAAGGACTGATAAGTTTCAGGCTTGGAATTTGGAGGAAAATATACGCATCCCACAATAATTACATTCTTGGATGTTTTTATGCGCACCCATATATCATCGTAAAGAAGGTGAGTAGGAGTGTTAATGATGAACGCTTTAAGTATAGAGGATATTGCAATTAACACTCCTCCCCCACGTTGGCACTTAAGTTCCTCATAATTTCTATCCTTACGAAAGACTAAATATTCTTCGCCAAAAACCTCAGAATCATAAATGTCAGCATTCAGCCACGTCTCTGATAAAAAAATTGCCTCATAGTTGCATGAATTATTATGAATTTCAGCAAGTTTCGTCCGTAGTCCCCTAACATTCTGGTAATACATGGTGATGTGGGATTTTTTGGTTAATGATTCCCGGTCGATGTTGGACAAAAATGTACTTCTGGATCCAAAGGTTGCGGCAATTGGCTAGGGTTATGGATGCTAGCTGAATCACTATTATGACCATCATGTTTAGGTTTTTCTTGATGAGGGTTTAGTAGTAGCAGGAACCACGACATTCGCCTGCACTCGGAGAATATCATCCTTAATACCTGAGCATATACAGGTCTGGAAAATCGTTATCGAACCATTGGGATTAACAAGTGGAAAAAGAGAAAGCGATCTTGCCTTAAGATAGAAAGTAACGGAAAATAAGATATTCCCCGATTTTTCAAATGCAATGATGCCATATGTATGTATACGCCCACTTTCCTGCAGTAGTGGGGCACATCAACGTGCCGTCGCCGGGTCCGAGCGTTGGACAGAGCTCATTTGCAAGCTGTTTGGGGTACCGCAAACTATAAACTACGGCGCTTTCTTTTTAAAATGTTGGTTTATACCGTTGAACAAAGAGTTCAAATTATTAAGTGGTACTATGCCGGTAATTCAGCAGAAGAAATAATCGGGAGATTTGCATTTTTATTTGAAGGAGGTCCTGTGCCTGTTAAAAGTACAATTTTAAAAATTATAAGTAAGTTTGAAACCAGCGGCTGTTTACAAAATTGTAGGAAATGCATGTGTAATGATGAGGTGCCGCCTGCACCTCCATTAACCGAGGAACGGCAAGTCCGTGAGACTGCTGTTTGCAGTTTAGCCGAAATTAATTTTCCTTGTAATAGTACCAAAATTTCTGAAGAACTTGATATTGAATCTCGAACAGTTAGGAATATTCTGAAACGAAACAAATACCATTGCTATAAATTGCAATCTAGTCAAGAGGTTTTTCCTGAAGACTATGAAAAACGTATGGTGTTTTGTGAGGATATGATGGAGAGGGCCAATGCTAATGACACATTTATCAAAAATATTCTCTTTACTGATGAATCATCATTTCCCTTGCATGGTCATCACAACCCTTCTATCGCTGTAGGTTACTCGATAGAAAACAAGCACATCACTATCCCTCTCAGAACACAATACCCTCAAAAGGTCAACGTGTGGGCTGGCATTTTGGGCGATAATATTATTGGCCCTTTTTTTATTGAGGGAAATTTAAATGCCAACAAATACTTGAATCTTTTGAGAAATCAGGTTATTCCAGCTGTTCAGGCTCTCAATGTCAATTTTGAAGATATTTGGTATCAACAGGATGGTTGTCCGGCTCATAACGCCAGGGAAGTTCAACAATTTTTGGGAGTCACGTTTCCAAATCGTATAATCAGCGGAAGAGGTACCATAAAATGGCCTCCTAGATCACCAGATCTGGCACCAAATGATTTTTTCTTTGGGGACATGTTAAGCAACAAATTTATAGGCATCGTCATGAACGTGCAAATGACTTAGATGAGCTCCGCCAAAAAATTAGTCAGGTTCTTATAGGAATAACACCTGAAATACTTGAAAACACAAGAACCGAATTCTATAACAGGTTGGGATATTGTCTTGCACAAAATGGTGGTCTCTTTGAGAACCTTATAAACTAAGATTTTAAAAAGTATTAAAGTTTTTATAAGAAATTTTTTTAGAAATACTTTTATGTTCTTTAATTTTTTTTTAGAATTATATTTTTATTTTCAAAATTATTTGTTTATTCTTTCTTTCGGAATTGCTTTTAATTTTGTTTAGCCCCAAACGGCAAAAAAAAGCTCTTAAAAATGGCAGTATTTGATGCATTTAAAGCAATAAATTCATCAAATACCAAAATATTTAATAGTTACGTAAATTTTTTTATCAAAATATGTGAAGCAGTAACATCCTCCATGCGTGCAAAGAAGCAACTGCGTGCTCGAGCTCGATCAGCCGATCAGCCATAAACAAAGCGAGCGCGTTGGCGCAGTGGTGGGGGAGAAAGCAAGGGGAACGGGCGGGGAAACACCTCATTCTGTTTTAGTCGAACTCATGTGATTTAGTAATCTCCCTTCTCTTCGGCAATATGTTTCCGCCCACTGTAATTACAGCCCCACTCTTTTGTGCCGTAGCAGTAGACGAAATCCAGACGAGAGCGTCTGCGGTACGTAGATGTCGAGTACAGGGTTGCCGACTTGCCTTAACTTTCGTGGTAAAATTAAAATAATAATAGTAATAAAAATGTTATTAAACCTTTTTTACTTTATTTTTGTGATTTTAGAATGTAATTGTATAATGTACATTTAATTTTTAAAATTTAAGGACTTTCAGGAAACATAAAAATATCAATTTAGGGCTTTTTGAACTAGGTTTGGGGACAGATTTTTTCGGAGTCGGGTCGACTAGAATCCTTTAAAATTTATTTTTACTGGCAAGTCGTTTGCTGTGTTGCAAACTGCTGCTGATCCTGCTTAATTTAGATTTTTTTAAGTTTTGGTCAATATCGTTGACAAAAAGTTCAAATTATTAAGTAGTACTATGCTGGTAATTTAGCAGAAGAAATAATTAGGAGGTTTGCATTATAGGTTTGGTCTTGTACCAGCGAAAAGTACAACTTTTGAAATTTTTATAAAAGTTTGAAACCATCGGCTGTTAACGAAATTGTAGGAAGTGCTTGTGTAATGATGAGGTGCCACTTGCACCTCCATTAAGGGGGTTAAGGTCAAATTGTACAAAAAAGCCATGTTTTCGTGATTTTTTTTCTGACGACACAGTTAAAATTTATTTACTCAACCAATGGTACATTAAAGTATGACATTCGAAGAATGTTTCATCAAATTTTTACAAAAAATATTAAAAAATACGGCAATGGCAGCAATTGTTCGGACGTGTCTCGAAAAAAGTTGAATTGCGGTGCCCCTCATAACTTGGTGCTGGATCATCCGAAATCAAAAAATCAAAGTTCATTCGTTAGATAATAGTTTTCTCCAGGTAACGCTGTCGAGTTTTTTGTTTCCAATTTTTTTTCATTTTTTCGAACACTTTGAAGTGAAAAACACAATTTTGTGGGAAAAAATCGGCTAATTTGTTATTGCAAAATCAAAATTATGAAAAAAAAGAAAAACTCGACAGCGTTACCTCGTAAATGATGTACAGAAATAGTGTTTAAAATTTCAAAAGGATCGGTGCAGTAGTTTTGGAGTTATCAGGGGCACCGACTTTGAAAACGTGAGTTGTGAATTGAATACCTTACCCCCTTAAACCAATGCGCTTAAAAAAACTCGACAGCGTTACCTCGTAAATGATGTACAGAAATAGTGTTTAAAATTTCAAAAGGATCGGTGCAGTAGTTTTGGAGTTATCAGGGGCACCGACTTTGAAAACGTGAGTTGAAATTAAATACCTTACCCCCTTAACTAAGAAACGACAAGTCTGTGATACTGCTGCATTTCCGCCCTTTTTTAAAAATTTCCGTCCCGCAGTATTGCACCCTGGTGCCTTGCACCACCCGGTAGCATATCACCTCAAATGCTTGAGAACCAAAGAGAACCGAATTTAATAAATTGAAATATTGTCTTGCTAAAAATTGTGGTCTCTTTCAGAACCATAATAATAAGATTTTAAAAAGAGTTTCCACATTGTATAAACATTTCCGTTAGAAATACTTTTATGTTCTTTTTATTTTTTTAGAGAATATTTTATTTAAATTTACTTCTTTTTTTTGTTAAAACCCAAATGGCAAAAAGAATTATGCTTCTAACTTTCACCATGCTACTGAATACCATCAGTGTGGCCAGGTGGGTTACGATAAAAATCCCCGCGTGGTTCCAAAAAATCACTTTTTTTGGAATACTTTAGAAAAAATCCCTGTGATTTAAAGCCACATTTGAGGGCCGCCTTTTAATAGTCAAAAAATGTATTTTCTACGCCAAAGAAATTGACAACCAAAAAAAGGTTTACGTAAAAATCGAGAATTTTAAGTAAAAAGTAAGTAAAAGTAATGATTTGTTTACAACTGACATTAATTTTATGATATTTATGTCAGATAGAAATTCTAGCTGTGTACACGGTCAAAAATGTTGTCTGATATAAATTTTTGATTGTTTACACTAGTCAGAATTTTTATCTGACGTAAATATCATGCAATAAAAGTAAGATCAAAACGTACCTTTAAAAATGTTTACCTTCCAAATCGTTAAAAATCCCCGTTTTTACTTTAAAAATCCCGTTTTACCTTGTCATCACAGTACGAAGTGTAAATGAACCGAACAAAATATATGACACTTCCAAATGCAATAATAAATTAGAACGGCGCCAAATCTTGTTCTTAGGAGGAAATGATTCATATAATACATGGAAACTCTTTAAATCTATAGCGGAAAACACCTACGATACAAACTGTCAGTACTTAGAAAGTAACTTATTGGAAGATATCATAGATTCGCATCCGTCAGTATTAAATAAACTGGATAAACATGACTACATAATAATATATTTACTACAAACGAAAATGCAAGAAAAGGAAGGGTAATTAAATATCAGGTTTTAAAGGACTTGATAAACAAAACCCAAAACACAAATTTAATAATAATAGGAGCACCATTCGTAAAAATAAACTTATCTTAAATAAATTCATTCATCAACAGAACCAGCAAGCATCAGGTATAATCGGCACCAACCAGAAAGCTCATTACATAGACTGCAATAAAATAATCAATCCGTACTATATTAGAGACAGAGGAGGACAGCTAACAAACCAGAAAAAATTGATTATACTCAAATATATTTACCAAAATAACATAAGTGACACAAAGAGTAAAGCTGCTGCAACGAAAGATAGAAAAAAGCTGAACAGGAATTTAAACAAACTGAATATAGGCAAATGTCTCCCAACGCAACACAAAATAATTATGACAGTAAAGATATATATGGAAGGAGCGAAGGCACCAAAGAGGAGAATCCACGAAAAACTTAAATTTAATCTCCGATAGAATCACCCAACTCTCAAAGTACACGCAAACCATAGAACAAACTGTACCTGTGAATAAAACAAAGAAAACACTAATAAATACTGGTACAAACACTAAGCAAGTATTTGCCAACCCGAATCGACAACAGACGTTACAGCCTACACAAGATGAAACAGAAATATCTACTAACATACCAGCCAAAACTTTTTATATCCTCGATTATCCCAATAGGATCTAAACACATAGTAGAGTACCAGATAAATCAACTTCTCATACATCACATCATATTCAGAATCTTGCAAATAAATTAAACTAATTAGAAATTCTATGCAATGAAAAGCGACCACATATTTTATTTATATCTGAGACTTGGATTACTCAAGAGGCAGCTGCAACTTCTAGCATAACAATCCCTGGCTTCACACTACAAACATCATTTTGCCGGAAGGAACACATTCATGGCGGCACTGCAATATATACCAGAAACTAGGTAGTAGCAAAATCATTTGAAAAATTTAAAAAACTTTGCAACTAAAATGCATATAGAATGCTGTGGAATGGAACTAAACTCCTGTGTTATATAAATTATTGTGATTACGATCTATAGGCCACCCTCGGGGAATGTTGACATATTTATAAACCAAGTTTCTGATCTCCTCGCGTACTGCATGAAATCATGCAACAGTATAATCATGTGTGGTGATTTTAACATATGTAGCTTTAAAAGGAACGAAGCTAAAAAATATAAACTACTGAAAGACTTACTAGATTCATTTAACCTTAAAGACTTTTGCAACGGACCGGCAAGAATCTTTGGAACTTCAAAAGCAGCAATTGATTATATGACTGCAAACATTGATGAGAGCCTTGTTTGTTGCAGCATAATTGAACCACACTTATCTGACCATACACTACAAGAATTAAGAATCAATTTCGAAGTAAAGCCAAAAACCATAAAAGTCGAATCAAGAAAAATAAGAACTCTCGCTACAAAAAATCTAGATGATCTCAGGAAAAGTTTAAGCTTCGAGAAGTGGGAAGGGGTGTACACAGAAGATGTGAATATGGCATTTGAAAGCTTTTTTCAGACATTTGTTTGGTACTACAATACCACTTGTCCATGGAAAAAAAACAATGACCAGGACCAACAACTGATACACAGCAGATTTAAAAAAGCTAAAGACGCCATTTACGACTTATACAGTGTGTCCCAGGATAGGTGTTACAACAGGACAAATGGACCAAAAATTTCTGAATTTTAAAACGAATTTTGGAACAAATGGTCCAAAACTAATAAATACAAAATTTTACTTCAATTGCTGATATATAGGGCAAGTTATAACAAATAATATGAAAAATGTCCAGGATTTCACTACTTTTATTTTTAAAAATAGAACAAAATTGTATAAGTAAATGTTAGGGAATTAAATTTTATGTCAAAATTTAAAGTTAAAGTATGATAGTTAAAAAAATGTCAATTTTTTACATTGCGCGTTACAACGTAAATAATGGACAAGAGGGAGCAAAATTTAAATAAATATATATTAATTTTAAAATATATTTTTTTAATTTGCTACCTTAAGCCAAGTTTTTAAAAAACTGTTAATGCATAATGTAAAAATTTACAAAAATATTTTTTGACTTTAATTATTTAACTTTAAATTTTGAGATAAAATTTAATTCTCTACAACATTTACTTATACAATTTTGTCCTATTTTTAAAAATAAAGGTACTTTACTTTTCATACTAGTCATTTTTTATATTTTTAGTTATAACTGGCCCTGTATATTTTTAATCGGAGTAAAATTTTGTATTTATTAATTTTGGATCATGCAACCGGTTTTTCCAAAAGTACGTTTCCAAAATTTTTGGTCTACTTGTCCTCTTGTAACACCTATCCTGGGACACACTGTATATGCTAGCACTACTAATCGATAATGAGCACCTATGGAATCAATATAGAGAAAAAATATAAATGTACAGAAAAATATCACACAGGTAAAAATAGAATTTAACCAAAAACGAATTGAAAGCGCACCAAATAAAGCAAAACAGATATGGATTGTACTCAAATATATTTATCAAAATATAATAATGGATATAGTAAATAAAGAACTTGGAAGAAACAAGCTAAATAAGCCAATAAACCTAGCCATAGACAACTGTGAATTATCTGATCAGGAAAATGTAGCAAATAAATTTGGAAGGTATTTTGCACCTATAGCAGAAGACAAATTAAAAAGACACTTTGGAAACATACCTTCACAAGCACCTTGCTTATCAACAGCCCAATTAATTCTTCTTAGAGCCGGCTACCGATGAGGAGATCCAAAGTATTAATATCTCAGATTAAAAACAAAAAGTCAATGAGTACTGACGGCATTCCCGCAAAGGTAATCAAGGCTGTAACTTATGAAATAGCCAAACCCTTAACGATATTGACTAACACAACAATTGAAACAGGGATATTTCCCTCAGCTCTAAACGTAGGAAAAGTGGTTCCAGAAGGGTGACCAGAAAAACATCGAGAACTATAGACCCATAACTATCCAGTGTATCTTTTTGAAAGTTTTTGAAAGGTTTTTATATAATAGACTGGTGAATTTCCTTAATAATTACAAACTCCTTTGCAACAGTCAGCATGGTTTCACACCAGACAGATCAACCGAGACAGCGGGTATTGAGTTGGTTCAGTTCATACACCAACAGCTGGAGCACGGCAACGCTGTTGCCTGTCTGTTTTTTGACATGTCACGAGCCTTTGACACCCTTAACCCTAGTTTGGTTCAGGAGGAGCTTTACAGTTTGGGAATAAGGGGAAATTCACTCTCTCTCATAATGTCCTTTCTCAAGAAAAGAAAAATCTTGGTACAGCTTAATAATTTTCAATCAGACCAATGTGAAGTCAACCTAGGCGCACCTCAGGGCTCGATACTTACACCACTGATATTTATACTATTTGTCAATGACCTAAAACTGCCAGGGACAACCATCAAGTTCACCGACGATACAACTGTTGGAATATCGGCCAGAAATGGAGATGAACTTGCCAAAAGAGATCAAACAAATAAACAGAAAAATAGACGAAATAATAACGTAAACCATTAAAGAAACACTATCAAAATATTTTAGCAATATTTATGGTTATTTTATTTCTCAATATTTTCTTTCTATACTTATCGGCTGTTTTACTTAACTGTCATTTTGCAGACCTTTTTCAAGACCGTAAATATTGTACAAATTGAACCCATGATCGCATTTAACTCAACTCAAGTCGCTTGAAATACAGGATTGACTTATGGCGTTACATCCAATCCTTTATCCAACGTGTATATCGCAATTTTTATCGGATTAAGTTTTATTTTATTGGTTGAATTGGATTTAGTATAATAATGTACATATACTTATTGATGTTGACATAGGAGATGCAAGTAACAGAAACAGAGATGTTAATTGGCATTAGTTGATAATTGTTATACTTTATTTAAACGGACGTTATTTTCCATTTTGCCATCAGTTGCATTTTATTTTTATTTGTTTTGGTAATTTATTGTTGTAAAGTAAAACTGATTTTCACGAAATTCTTGTATTTTTACAGGAGACTCGCAGTTTAAGTGAAACAAGATGGAAGTCACCTGCAGCTTCCCCGTTACCTTTAAGAAGTCAATTTCAAACAGAGGAACCTCAGTATATTAGTGGAAACACAAGTCCGATAATATTACAAAGGTTTTACCATCAGCAAAAGCAACAACAATTGATAAAGGAGGTAGAGGAGTGTGCAAAGACTGATCCTTGTAAGTTTTTATATTTTAATTTATATTAATTTTTTTGACACTAATTTATAAATCTTAAAACTGACCAAAAAGGTTTATACAGTGACCGGCTAAAAGATAGCAACATATGGGTAATTATTTTATTAAGACATAATCCGATTTTTCTTCTGGCAATCGCCTCTGTATGTGAACAGTGGTGTGGCAGGAAATTAAAAAAAAACTAAAATTAAATCACAAAAGTGGGGTTTGATCAGATCACAAAAAGTTGTATTAGATCGGATCCCAAAATAATAATAGAACTCAAACGGTAAGAAATGTTTCGAGTTTAATTCTAACCTTGAATGAAAAGTTTGAAGAATGTATTTTTGTAAATGAAAATTCGCCTTTTTTAAACATTTTTTAATAAAGTAAAAATGTACAGTTTTATTAAACTAAATAGCTTCATGAAGCCATATTTCATTTGTTTTAGTGGTAATTAGACCTATTTTTTGTTTAAATTGGGCTTTGCTATGACTCTATAACACCCGATAGTGCAATGGTTTAATTCTAAAAACATTGGTATTTTACCACAAAAAGACATCACAATATTTAGAAATTATCGTGATTTTATCTCACTTTTTTTAATTTCCCGCTATACTGATCTTAATATGTCATTTGTCAAAGTCGATTTTTAGGTTCTTAATTGTACAGAGGCGATCTCCAGGAAAAAAATCGTATTTCCTCTTAATTAAAAAAATCCCATATGTTGCAAACTGTTTTCTTGTCATTTGGTAACATTTTGAGAACCAAATACTATTAATGTTAATATTTAAACTTTCAGTATAATATGGACTAATTTTGACTACATACTGAAACATGTACATATTATGTAGGTACACTCCATATAGAAACACCCGTTTTACTTTATACTTAAATTCTACACTAAAACTTCTTTCTAAGGGTTTGTCCTCGGATTTGTCCATTAAACACGTGAGGCTTAAACGGGGGGGAGGTTGGAAACACTCTCTTAACTTCACCAGGGGGAGGGAGGGAGGGTGTAGTGAAAATATCACGTGTATTTTTTTCGTTCAATGTGCGATTTCGACCAAAAGACCGACCGAGAAGCTTGCGAATTTAATAGCTATCTGTATATTTTTATAACGGCTCTTTGTTTTCTGAAATAATATTAGATTATATTTAATTTTTTTAAAGCTATTTATTGTAAAAAAAATAATAATAATAATAGATTTTGTACCAAAAAAATACTTGATAGAAGATGCCGGGGGAGGGGGTAGTTTAAAACCTCACCAATTATCACTAGGGGGAGGGGGATGAAAAATTCGGTCAAAAAACATTACGTGATTAATAGACGTCCCCTAATGACATGGCACAACATATTTTTAATTTTCAAGATAAAGACCATAGAGTATTTATTTACAAATTTTGTAATTCGGATGTAGTGTAATTATTTAAAAAGTTAAGACATAAAAAAAAACAGTTTGTCGGAAAGCATATATGCTTTTAAAATTTTCGTTATTCGTTTCCATTCCGTTCCTTTCCGCGATATGATGACAATAAACATTTTTTTCTTTAATGCTTTATAGGCTATTGATTATGTACAAAAAAAGAGGGTAAAAAGAAACTACAACGTTAAAGGGGTTTTATTATATCATATGGTCAATGGACCCCCGAGTGTTATAAAACCGCGGAGTGCTACCATTTAGAGGGATGCGTCGTTTTTGAGAACGGGGTAAAAACAGCCCCTTTTCAGTTTCTTGAGTTTAGATCGAAAACTGCGCACTTTTTTCAGGTAGAGTCAACAGAAAAGTTGTAGGAAATTAAATTCTTCATCGAATAACTCTTGCAGGATTAAAACAAGTTATATTTAACAAAAATATGTTTAAAAAACGAAGCCAAAAAAAAACATTTTTAATTATTTTTTGTATTTTTCCTTATAACTTTTTTCTATGGGAGTTTAGGTATAGACATTGGTTCATAGAAAAAAACCTTCATCCTTCCTTTACAAAATAACGCAAAAGATTGCTTCAGAGTTCATAGTATTCGAGAAACAATTTTTTAAAGTTTGCCACTCACATCATTTTTCGCCAATTTTACCTATTTTTTAGCAAACAATGTTCTGTAACCCTTTTCTACGTAGTTTTAGGTATAGGCAATAGGATATTCAGTTGAAAGAGAAAACAATTGCTTTTAAAGTGGTCTATTGTAAGAGGCTCTAAGACTATTTCTAAGTAAGATATGGTTCTTTAAGTTTTTTTACTTTCAGCAATTTTTCCTAATCTTTACGAATATCTTTTTAATTTCTCGTTATAACTTTTTATTTGTGCGTCTATGCATATCTGATGCGAATTTTAAAAAGAAAACCTATTTCTTTATCTTTAAAATTGTATATTGTCAAAAATGCTGAAGCTAATTTTAAGCAAAATATATGGTTAGTCAAAGGGTCATACTGCAACGATTTTTGTTAATTTTTACGTATTTTTTTAAATTTGTATTTTTTTCTACGACGTTTTATTAATGTTATTTTAAACAGGTAATATGACTTATTACCTGTTTAAAATAACACGGCTTTTACCCACGCTCATTACCCACCACCATTACCCACGGCCGTCGTTAAAATGTGCATAAATTCTATAATTTGTATATGGTTTCGACAATCCCGATTTATAAATATGACTCTTTTGTCAAAGTTACTATTTTTAAGTCACATATGAGTATAAAAATTCAAGATATGGATTAATTCCAATATTTACTCTCAAAGTTTATACGCCACATGTTTTGTTTGAAAAAATAGTCTTTTGATGTACAAAAGGATGTAAAAGAAACTGTGGTTGCAGAAAGTTAGGTATTAATTTTTCCATGTTCTGCAATGAGTGCTTATAGGTATCAATTGCTAAAAGTCTGATAAAACTGAGATTTCAGAAGAAGATAGTAAAGCTAAGGAAGAAATAGATGTCGATTTTTTTTGAAGTGTGGCTAAATTAGGTAAACAAATAAGTTTTTATTTTTATTTAGCAACATAATAATATATACCCAAATGCACAAAGAAAAAAGTAATAACGAGAAATTAAGAAAATGTACGTAAAAATTTTGTTTCTTGCAGTACACTTTGACTAGAATTAACCTCAGCCATTTTTACAATAAACCTAAGTGTAGAAGGAAAAAAGCTATACCGAGAAATTAAAAAGATAAAGGTAAAGGTTAGAAAAAATCGTTAAGAGTAGAAAGGCCTAAAAAACCATATCTTATAAATAGTTCTAGAGCCTCTTACAATTTCTCTTTTAAGTAAATATGCTATTGACTATACCTAAAACATCATAGAAAAGAGTTACAGAACATTGTTTCCGAAAAATAGGTAAAATTGCCGAAAAATTATGTGAGTGGAAAACTTTAAAAATCGTTTCTTGAATACTATAAACTCTAAAGACTTTTACCTTACGTCATTTTGTATTATAGGACAAAATATAAAAAAATATGAAAAACGCGTTTTTTCGTGTTTTTTTTTTGCTTGTTTTTTTGAGCATATTTTTGTCAAAAATAACTTTTTTAATTTGGTAAGAGCTATTTAATGAAGAATTTAATTTCCTACAACTTTTCTGTTTACTACCTGGACAAGTGCGTAGTTTTTGACCTAACCTCAAAAAACTAAAAAGGGGCTGTTTTCACTCCGTTCTCAAAAACGCACTCCTTCAAATGGTAGCACTCCGCGGTTTTTTAATGGTGGGGGTCCATTGACCATATGAAATAATAAAACCCCTTTAACATTGTAGTTCCTTTTTAAAGTACAGAATCAATACCCTATTAACTAAAAATTTTAATGTAAAATTTAATTTTCTACAACATTTACTTATACAATTTTGTTCTATTTTTAAAAATTAAAGTACTTTACACTAGGTCATTTTTCAAATTTTTATTTATTACTTGCCCTGTATATTACCATTAGGAGCAAAATTTTGCCGATTTAAAATTTAAAATTTAAAATTTTTGTTCCATCTGTCCTCTTGTAACACCAATTCTGGGTCACACTGTATACCTGTAATTTAACTTTAACATTTAAAAATGTTTCTAAACTTTTCAAAAATTCTTCAAAAATAGTACTAATTTTTCAACGAAAATAACACAATGTACGAGTATAATAAAAAATGTCAACATTGTGTGTTTTTAATTTTTTTTCAATTTTTTTCAATTAAAGTATATACTTTTGCAGTTATTAAGTAAAAGTTGACAAAAAAACTAAAAAAATGAGCACTTAGCGAACCATTTTTAATGAAAAAATAAAATCAATTTGGCGGTTAAATTTTTTTTTTTAACGTAAGTTTTTATAATAAGGGCTGAATATTTATTGATGAAAAAAATACAGTATATTAAGAATGGTAAAAAGTATACCTGCTCCAAATTTCAGCTTATTCAAACTATTTTTGTACAAGATAAAAATTAAAAACCGAAAAACAGTTTTTTCTACTTTTCCCGAAAATTTTTGAGCTAAGGGTAAAAATGGTTATGACATAAGTTGTAGGTTTTTTTAATGTCGACAACTTTTTCATTTAACTCTTTTTAATAGGATTTACTGTTTAGCTTGAATTTTCAAAAAAAAAAAACATTTTAACCCCTAAAAAGCACCCCCTCCCCTTCACCCCCTTAAGCATTATTTTGGTTCGAAAGTGTTTTTCTTACAAAGTTATGATGCATTTAACAAAACTATACCAATAGTTTGCTGTAAGGCAAATTTTTTTTTATGACCTTTTTTACTGCTATTCCGCCTGAGCTATATGTATATCTAAATAGTAAACGAGGTTTACCTATGAATGAACAAGCCCTTTTTTTATTGTAATTCCTTTTTTTACTAGAATTTTGTTTTTGAATTTACAACATATTTATTTTTTAGCATGTATGACATGGAGGGAAAACAAATATTAATAGTATCATCGATTGAATCGAGTTTTTAAAGATAGGTTAGAAAATTGGTTTAAATATCAGGTAGTGACTCAGCAAGCTTTTGATTTATTTTAAAGCTAATCATGCTTGCTTCAGCAAAAATAAAGCTTTATTTAGAGTTTTTATGTGTCTAACCTGTTTGTAAACTCGTCTAGCTTCTTACACACTTTCTTAATTTTAACAATGGTTTTTATCTCTATGACAAATGATACGTCAATACTGTTCCCACCATGGGTCATTATTTTATGCAGGGTGTCCACTAATTAATAGTACACAGAAAAACCACAAATTCCTTTGCCAAAAAATTAGAATGTAACCAAATGTACCTAATATCCAAAAGTTGATAGTAATAAGGAAAATAGAGGGTGTCAAAGTGATTTTTTTTAATTTAATTCAATAATTTTTGATATGTTTTGAATATTTTAATAAAACTTAGTATCTGGGAGTTTTTTGACATGGGCTATTTATATATGATGTAAATTTTTATGTATAAACTAAAGGGCGCTGGCTACACTGCTTAATTTTTGTTAAAGCGATCAAAATTTTTGTGCTACTCTGTATGTACAATTTAAGTCAGGTATGGGCGGGCAACCTTTGACATGTTGCGGGCCAAATTTTAGTGTGCAAATATGTTCGCGGGCCGCGTTTAAAAGTACTACATTTTAAAGTAGTGTCGTAGTGTTCATAATTTTTAGCGATAGTTATAAAGCAAATAGACGGCACTAGAACAGTTCGCTAGGATTTCGCTTGTAAAAGTTATCACTTCGGTAGCTCAGATGGAACTGAACTAAAGTTCGAGCCATCCACCATATTATATAACAATTTTTTTTTATTTATTTTTTTTTTGGAAATGAACAAAATTTCATATTTGAAAGTAATTTTTAATTCTAAACATCTTTTCTTTATAACAATTTACGATATTAGCAAAAATACAGGTATTTTACGCTTGAGCAAAAATTACATTTTTGGCCAAACTTCGTACATGACTAACACAATTTAATATCTGATGATTGCATTTTAGGTTTTGGACCATGTTTTCCCTTTAAAAAATGTCTAATAAGCTATAGGTATTTCAAAAAATAACGGATTTATTGATCTCCGAAAACAGCCGAAAAAAACTGCATTGGAATTAAGAATATTATTTAACAATAAACATTTATTTTGCTAGGTGCAATGTTACAAAAAAATATGACAACAAAGCAATACATTATTCACAAAATATTATTTGCAGTAATACTATTTTTTTATCTTTTGACATCCTACGAAGGTCTATGCCTAAATACCAGAGTACCGTGGGTGTCGGGTTATTAGATGTTTAACCCATCGTTCCCCCTGTTCCGTCAACGTTGTCCAAGCACTGAAACATGCAGTTGCATTTCACAGCACCTTTTAGACAACGCGGTAGTGCCACCACGGTCGTTATTTTTAAATAACTACTACCTAAAAACTAAATAACTAAATAACTTTTTAAATATATTTTATAAATGTTGTGATTATTTGTTTCGTTCATGTCTTTCTGCAAAATTTTGGGCGTGAATTATAAAAATTGATAATATGTCGTTTTTTATTAAAATAAATCCACACTGTTATATATTTTTGAAAAGCTTGTAAAAAGTTAAATTAATTTTATAACAAATATACAGAGTGTCAATATTTTAAATACGTAATATTTAGCAGGGTCCCCAAACTTATTGGTACTATGAAGCCCATGGACACTTGCAATATTTTTACGGCGCCCTTAGGTCTTTCTCTTATAAAGAAAAATTAAAGAGCACAACAAAATTAATAATTTTTTCCAGAAAAACAGTTTTAGTTCCTTCTGCCTTACTTTACGCCTGTCTCTCTGTATCTAAGACTATGATAGCAATTATTACTTGATTTCTTTGTCTTTTCCTAAAAAAATTGAATACCAAAAAAACTCATTATTTATTTTCTTTTTACCTTATACTTTTATTGATTTTTTTTAAATACCTCTATTTCACTTTGTCCCATCAAAACGCGACACCCCTGGAAGAACACTGCGTCGCGACGCATACTTTGAGAAGCTCTGATAATATAGAAAGAAATCTGACTACCCCACTGTATTCTATGTAAAAAATTATAAACGAATCTGTTTTTGTTTTTGATAAGTTGTGAGTCAACTGAAATACAAAGTGTACCTGAAAACGCACTATTTTCGATATCCCCCAGCTCAAAAACAAGAGGGCTAAAAGTTGGTCAGGTTCGCAAAAACCGCAATGTTCTGACTTTATTAATAACTGAGATTGTCCGCAGTTGTAATCCGAATGGAACACCCTGTATGATGAATAATTATTTACTTAATATTTTTTACATATTTATGGTACTAATTGGGTTTTTAAGAATGTATCGAAAATTAAACTCTAAACAATACTTTTCGTTTTTTTTTTAATTTTAACCAGGTTAACCGAAAATAAAATAAATAAAATCAATCTGTCTAATGTTTTCAGTATTCGGGCCGCTAATTTGATATACAGCAGAATCTCACCAAAACGGCACTATTAAAAACCAGAGGATACCGGATTATTGGAATGCTGGGATTACTGGATTATATCCATTTTATTTTTCAAATCTAGTGTTTAGCATGTAATTTACTCACCCTATCTTAATCTGTCGCGCTCGAAAATTTCTGATGGATATACTTTTGTTTTTTACGATCGACCTAGTATACGGGGCTCATATTTGGTGGAGGTACTTAACCGGGTACAAGGTATTCTTCGGTATATTAATCTGCCGCGTTGTAGTAAATCACGAAATTTCCCTTTCGGGCTTCCCTACTATTAATCGTAAAGGGGCGTGGGAGGCGCAGGCGGATGGTGCCGGAATACTGGACGTATCGGTCTATTGAAGTGCCGGATAGAGCAGACAGCACACTATCGCGGAACGAAACGGAATGGAAGCGAACGGAATTTTAAACGCATATAACTAAATGGAAGTTCCTCGGTATTCCGATCCGCGATAGTGTGCGGACTCCCATTTAGTTATATGCTTTTAAAAGTTCCATTCGCTTCCATTCCGTTCCGTTCCGTGTGCTTTCTGCTTTAGAGAGATTTTACTGTACTTACATCTACGCTTTATTGGGCAAATGCGTGTACTAATATTTTTTTATAAGATAAATAAATGTAAATACTAAAACATTTTTTCTTTAAATCGTCTGCGAGACTTATTCGCGTTTTAGTTAATGATATTAAATTTAATATTTTCCTATTTTTAGGTAAAAAACGTTTTGCATCCTACATTAAATTACAATTCAGTGGCGATAAAGGTGGGCGATCCTCCAGACATCAAAGTCCAGAACCACCTCCTCGTTTACATCGGGGGCAAAGTGTTGAAGGTCAGAGTCCTCTTGCATTGCGTAGGGCCTTTTAGAAACGCACACGCCTAATTCTCCTAGTTTATCTCGTAGGTAAGTAAAGTTTAGCATGCTGGCTACCTAGTTTTTTTTATAGATTTGACTCTATACAGCATTTTCCAAAAGCTGCGTACAAACGGGTGTAATGCAACCTGCAATGCAACGTGCAACGTAACAAGATTCGCACGTTTGGACGGTTGTGGATTTTTGCGCGAACACAGAAGCGTTCAATGTAAGTTTGCAGTAGCCGTTTGGACGTATATCAGTGTGGTTGCAAGAAACAATGAGAAACGAAATTAAGTGGAGACAAAAGAAAAAATAACATTAACTAATTGACTGTTATAAAGAGAAATCAATTTTGTAAAACCGTTTCTTTAATCAAATAGCTAAGTTTTCTACCAGCTCTTTTTTGGTTTTCTGGTTTTTCTTTTACCAAGTTAAATGTTAAAATAAAAAAATCTTGCACTACAACCTTGTTGGTCTGCAAGCTCGTTTCATATGCGGATCTACATTTAGACCCTTTGTTGCATTTCATGTTACGTTGCATATTGCATTACAGTTGCATTTAGACGTCTGTATGCGGCTTAAGATAAATTCATCATCTGGCTTGTCAGGCAGTCCATTAAATATCAACATAAAGTACTAATTTTTGTTTTTAATGTTAAAAACTAATAACCGCTAAACTGCCAAAGTTCAAAGTATACACATAGAATGCTATACAACATTTGGGTTTAATACAGTCACTTTTGCAAGAGAGCCCTGTTGAAATTTTGTAGAGCGATTATTCTTACCCATTGACATCCAACATTGATTCCATAGCACTGCGACTGAAAAAGAGATAAGGGATAGAGCTAGTTTGGGAAAAATCCATTTGACATTCATGATTCATGGCGGCATGCATGGTGTTTTATGGTGTTTCTTCTTGTTGTTGTTAAAGTCATTTTTAATTTATTTGTGACTATTTTCGTTGGTTTTTATTTTAATATACAACATAATTTATTCTACTTTTATCTGAAAATATTCTTTTTATTCTTGGACAATGGTTTTAACTTGTTCAGCCTATAAGATAACGTCTAGAGCGTCAAAAGGAGTAAAGTTAAAATTTTACAGGTAGGTAAATTTTAAAATAATCCTAAAGTTTTCAAGTCTGGCGCTTTTTGCCCAAACTAGCTCCATTTCTCTCTCGGACCTTTCTTACTAATGTTGTCCGCACAAAAACTGTGATGCTTTGATACAGCAGGCCCGGTCCATACGTATTAGAATGTCATTGTTCTTACCTCAACAAATGACAAAATATACAGGGTGGCGCAGCTCATACGCCTCGGTCTGTGTTACGAAAACGGTGTAATATTTTAAAATTATTTTTTATAGGCATATGCAGGTGCATTGAGAGCATAATTTAAAATTATTATGAATTATACAGGGTGCTCAAAAAAAAAAGATACATATCAAAGTTAGGTTTTTTTAAATGGAACACCCTGTATGTAGTCAATTTTTGGATTGTGGTAACAAAAATAAGGTAAGTTTTATTAGCGATCCCTATATCAAAAATGAAAGGTTTTTGAGATAATTAGGATTTTTCAAAAATACACAATAAAAACAATATTTTAATAAAATTTACCCAACTTATGGTTTACTCCGTATAGTATGTTACAATGGTAAAAAACACATTGTAGTATTAACTTAATTTAAATTGGTCGTTAAAAATTATACAGGGTGTTTAAAAATTAACATATATTTTTGTATACTTTTGAGTGCAAATAACTCGCTTATTTCAAATGGAATACCCTGTATATTTCAGTTAGTCTGACGCAGAAAATATTTCTCTATAAAACTTTATTAAGGTTGTTTACCCTTAAAACTAATATTTTTTTAGTTATTTCCTCCTTTATAACTTTGTGCTCAAGTATCTCAATTGTTCTATAAAAATCAAGCAGGCTAGACTAAGCTTTGACACTATTTTAGCTTACTTAGTAAAAATATACACTGATAACAAATCCCGATGATATTTCAATCTATGTTAGATATTTTATTCCTAACTTTTTTTTAAAATCGTTTCTTGTGTAAGTAAGAAACATTCTTTAAAAATTTTCATTAGACAAGTAGTCTGCGATGGATTAAAATATAGGTGCGTCATTGCAATTTCATTTGTTTAATCTTGACACAGCCCCTAATAGTTGTCAGAACTGGTAAATTTTTATCTTTTCTAATAATTATTTGTTACCTTTATAAAAAAATGAAAACTTATCCTATTCAAGAACGGGTCGATATGATTTTAGTAATTGGAGAGTGTCATGAAAACTGTTTACTGGCATCCAGAGTTTATGCTCAAAAATTTCCAAACCGAAATCATCCAAATAGACGTTCGCTTGAAAAATTACTTCAAGTATTTAAAACATTAGGAAGTGTTGCGTATACAAAACCAAACAGGGAAAAAATTATTTTGGGAAATGAAGACAACGAATTTCGTATAATTGGTGCTTTAATAGAAAATCCCAATACAAGTCAACGAAAGATAAATCAAGAAACCGGAATAAGTAGAAGGAGCATCGGAAGAGTAGTTGACAAATATAAATATCATCCTTATCACTATCAAATGCATCAGGAACTGTATGAAGCGGACTTTTATAGACGAATTGATTTTTGTTTGTGGGCTTTGGATAAAATAGCGGAAAATGAAAGTTTTTTTGATTATGTCCTATTTACGGATGAATCAACATTTCATAATACTGGTCATGTAAATAGGCATAATTTTCACTATTACCGTGAAACAAACCCACATTTATTTCATACTTTGGACCACCAAAATAGATGGTCTGTTAATGTGTGGGGAGGAATATTGGGAACAAGACTTGTAGGTCCTTTTTTTTTGAGGGACACTTAAATGGCGCAATGTTTCTTCAATTTCTAAGGTACAATTTGCCAGAAATTTTGGAAAATATTCCTCTTAACATTAGAAGAAATATGTGGCTGCAATTGGATGGTGCTCCAGCACATTTTCAAGCAAATGTTAGACAGGAATTGGATGCAAATTTTCCTCATAAATGGATAGGAAGAGGAGGTGAACAAAGTTGGCCAGCAAGATCTCCAGACTTAACATGTGTCGATTACTTTTTATGGGGATACATTAAAAATGTTGTATATGACATGCCGCCAACGACTGCTGAGGATATGAAGGAAAGAATTAGAGCAGCTTTTCATAGTGTAACACCACAGATGCTAACCAATGTTAAGCAATCATTTGAAAATGAAGAGAGTACGCCTTTGTATCGAAAATGATGGACGTCATTTTGAACATTTATTAAGTGATTAGGTTAGTTAATTTTAATATTCTATTAGTTAATTTTTTATTTTTTACTTTTTTGCTGTTACCCGTTCTGATATATTTTTATTTTATTAAAATTATGTTTGCAAAACAATTACTAATATTTTTGCTTTTATTTTATTAAAAATAAATAGTAATAGCACAGAAAAATATTAATATTTAGGCCCTTTTCTAAAGTAAGTAATAGTAAATGAAATTGCAATGATGCACCTATATTTTAAACCATCGTGCATCGCAGGCCACTAGACTAATGGATATTTTAAATTAATGTTCTTTAAATACAAAACCGATTGTTACCGAACATTATAAAAGTTAGGTATAAAATGTCTAATATAAATTTTATTAAAATAATATCGGAAGGTGATATTAGTGTTGTACAAAGAAAAAAAATATTTTTACCACACAAGCTAAAATAATGTCAGAGCTACGTCTAGCCTCCTTGATTTTTATAAAACAATTAGGTTTTTGGAGCACAAAGTTATAAAACAGAAAATAACTAAAAAATATTAGGTTTAAGAGTAAATAACTTTAAAAAAGTTTTATAGGGAAATAATTTCTGCTTCGGACCAACCAAAATTACACAGGGTATTCCATTTAAAATAGGCGAGTTATTTGCACTCAAAAGTATACAAAAATATATGTTAATTTTTAATCACCCTGTATAATTTTTACGGACCAAATTAAATTAAGTTAATACTACAATGTGTTTTTTACCATTATTACATACTATACGGAGTAAACCATAAGTTGGGTAAATTTTATTAAAATATTGTTTTTATTGTGTATTATTGAAAAATCCTAATTATCTCAAAAACCTTTCATTTTTGGTATAGGGATCGCTAATAAAACTTACCTTATTTTTGTTACCACAATCCAAAAATTAATAACTAATATAGAGGGTGTTCCATTTAAAAAACCTAACTTTGATATGTATCTTTTTTTTGAGCACCCTGTATAATTCATAATAATTTTAAATTATGCTCTCAATGCACCTGCATATGCCTATAAAAAAATTTTTTAAAATATTACACCGTTTTTGTAACATAGACCGAGGCGTATGAGCTGCGCCACCCTGTATACATGGTGACCTTAAAAGGGGCGGAAACCACAAATTGTTAAGGCTTAAATATGAAGATCTAACCCAATTTACCTTAGTCCAAAATTAGATGATTTGAAAGATAGAGTGTCAGAAGATCAATTTGGTTTTTGATATTTATTGCTAAATTAAAATCCGTTCTGGGAAGCTTGCACACATGTTTAACTTATACTGACTGAATAACCAGAACCAACCATAGCTGATACAAAATACTGTATTTAACCTCATTGCAAAAGGAACCTGATTTAGCTACAATTAGGCTAATACATTTTTCTTGTAGACAAACTATGGGAAATGATTCAGTAAAAGCGTTTGAAAATGTAGTTGTACTACGAAACAGCTGTCACGGCTAAACATTCAATTAGAGTGACTATGAACAAAGTATATTTTTTGTTTTATTTTATTAATTTAAAAGCGAATCTGTCAACAATTTGAGGATTTAGGAATTATAATTATGTTTGATAAATAATGCTTTCCAAAAAGCATGCATTTCTCTCGATTTTAAAAAAGAACTTTTTTTAAAGTCCTTTAAAAATCAAAAATGTGAGGTTGTCTTGGTTACTTAGTTGGAGTCTGACCAAACTTAACAGTAAATTAATTAAAACTAAACGTATTAGCCTAATTGTAGATAAAATTGGGTTTTTTGCAACGAAGTTTAATGCATCCTTCTGAAAAAAGTCCCGTAAGTCCAGTTCTGTTTAAATCTATTCGACCAAAATTAGCAAACCTAAAGAAAACATATCCACCTATTTAGCCCCTTAAAAATGAAAAAGAAGGGCGCAACATATAAAAAGTTATTGTTAGTTAAAAAGTGTGCAAGTTTAATTTGGCCCACACTGTATAGCTTTTGAGCGTGTAATGTGGCTAGCAGAACAAAAAATAGGATTTGGATTAAGGTAGTACTACCAGTGTAAGAATGAATGTTCTGAAAATTATGAAACTTAGCATAATGGTACTTTATAATAAGAATATCAACCACTTAAATTTTCAAAAGTCTACAGAGAACTGAAAAAAAGTTATAAATGTTATAAAATAAATGCTTTTAACATTGATCCTTATGGGAAATCGCAGATTTTATTTTACTTCACAAAAACTGATCTTCAGATTTCAATGTTAGTTGTATCAACGGAAAAAAAACAATTCTGAACATTTTGGCTAATTAAAATCCGACCTTCAGAGCTACCGATAGGAGTAATTATTAAATAATCAAGAAAAATATGCTATGTGACTGACATGTGGCAACGCCGCCAAAAGGTTATGCTGTGCCCCAAGAAGTTTTTCGAATATGGTATATGTGACATGAAAAAAATTGATGCCAGTCCAATACGTTTTTCGATTACAAGATCCAATAAGTGATAATAAATATCCACAATAATTAGAAAACATGTTTTTTTTCCTAGTGTTATTAAGTGACACTTCGACGACAATAATCCGATGTATCAATATTTACGTTAGTTGACAGAAACTTTTCATGTTTATCCTTAAATTTATGTGCTACTTGACCTTGTTTTACAAATTTGGTATAATTTTTTTCAGTGAATGTTTTGCCTTTTTAGTGAAATGTTTTTTTGGTGATATGATAAGAGTGGTTTAGAGATTTTACTAGTAAATAAACATAACAGTTTAAAACCGAAAACTTGGTGAAAAAGGTTAGTTTCTACCCAGGCGGGGTGGACAACTTTATGAGAGTCAAGGTCAAGTATATCGCTTTGGGAAACATCTTCTTCTTTTACTTGAGGCTGATGTTCAAACATAAAGTGCTGATTATTTGGTGGGTATTGAGATTGCACTTGAGAGTTATTGGAATGAGTGAGATTGTTATGCTCAATAAGTTGTGCGGCAGATTCACATACATAACCGCATTTGTCACATTGTTTTGGACTAGGTGACGGAGTGGGCTGCGGGGGTATGCGGGACTAACTTGAGGAGCACTAACTTGTGATTTTGGTCGCTCAAAAACTTGAGCACCATAAGGATAATAGCGAAACGATGTGTTGGAATGTTTATTTATATTCATGTCTAGCTGATAGTGGGCATTGGAGTCCATACCAAAAAACTGTTGTTGTTGGTGCAGTAGATTTTTGCGTATGCTTTTTGCTATTGTTTTTTACGCAGCGTTGCCAAATATAAATACCACGGTAGTAAAAATACCTTAAGCACTCATTTGACTCTTGTGGTATCGGTAGAACTACCTTATGGTCTAGATCAACAAATTCACGGTAAGGAGGTCATATTTTAGCCTTGGGAATTTGTGGAACAATTTTTCTTTACCTTTTTGAAACCGCTTGTGTTGGATTTTATTTTATCCGTTTTATTAGGTATGTTCAACCAACACCGCCAGTTCCACCTCCTCGACGTCTATCTGAGAGCACTTCGGTTCCCGGATCGCCGCAACATCTTAGAGCTCGTTTTCATTACACCCCTGAACCACAGAGGCGGGTCTTTCAAAGCAACGATGTATCATAACAAAACGCTAACAACGCGTCCTGCGCGTACCTAGTCAGAAATTGTTTTTGGTTTAATAGGTAAGAAGGTCATTTTGGATAAACGTTGGAAAAAAATTCTTTATAAATTTTTTCACTTTTCATAAAGTATTAAAATATTTTAGTGTCATCATATAACTTCAGTTGACTTTTTCTTGCGTTATTTTCAACATACATGCATTCCAATTAAAACGAAGACACCGTATATAATTCCATTATTCGTACACTGAAACATGTCAATTTTTATTTTTAGGGGGACACATTTTAGGGTAAAATTTACTTTTAGAATTATTATCTCTCTCTCCACCAACACACAGGTCAAGAAGTTCATATGAATGGAAAGAAAATCCCTAGCCTGTAACTCACCCCTAAAACTTTTTTATTATTTAAAATATCAAAATAAAATTTGGTACCTAGAGTATGTACGTAGTAAACAGATATTTAAATGGCAAGTAAGCTTTTTTAAATGGAACACCCTGTATATTTGAAAACATTTTAACTCTGTATTAAATTTACATCAAAAATGTATAACGTCAATTTTTGCTGGTTTCTGAGATATCAACAGTATGCTAAGTAGCTTTTCAGTGACGAAAATTTTGATGCGTCACTTGAACGCAAAGAAAGAGAGATAACTTTGTAATTTTAAAATTTCGTTTTTTGTTAACCTTTCTTGGCTTTATAATAATAATCTCTATCTAATATCTAACTCCATTTCAAAGAAATAATTTTAAAAAATGCATTCTTAACCATAAAAAACAAATTTTTGACGTTTGGAACACGAAACACCAAAAAAGGGGTTCGTGCATGACACAAGAGAAAAGAAAAATTATTTAAAAGCAATTTAAATCAATATATTATTTTCTTTCTTTATATTTAATCGTTAATGGGTATATCAGCATATTGTTGATATCTCAGAAACCATCAATAATTGACGTATAGTGTATTATACATTTTTGATGTAGAAGTTAATACAGAGTCAAAATTTGTTAAATTATACAGGGTGTTCCATTAAAAAAAACCTACTTGCCACTAAAATGTCTGTTTTTGAGAAACCTTGTATATTAACTGGTACTGTCAATAAGAAGAGTATATCCAAATAAACATTTTTCATTCTAAGTTTATATTTGTATCTTATACAGGGGCAAAGTTATTTCGTGTATAAATAGAGTTGGGACACCCTGTATTAAAGAATTACCCAACTTTTAACTAATAAATGGGAAGATCGCTAGTAAAGGAAACAAACACCACTAAGAATAAGTTTCAATGTTTATCCAAAGAGAAACAAACTTAGATATTGTTAACAAAATAATCACAAAAATTGCAAATAAATGTGCCTATTTATGACCCTTATAATTCTATAAACCTTTAACATAATAACAATAAATGGGAAGATCGCTAGTAAAGGAAACAAACACCACTAAGAATAAGTTTCAATGTTTATCCAAAGAGAAACAAACTTAGATATTGTTAACAAAATAATCACAAAAATTGCAAATAAATGTGCCTATTTATGACCCTTATAATTCTATAAACCTTTAGCTAATTTGTACAAATATCTACCGTATTGTAAAATCGAAATGTTCATTGTAAGTCATTGCGCTACTTAAAAATGTATCTAAAGTGCTTGGTGCTTATTTAAGAAATTTTTATAGGACTCATTCTCTAAGAACCAGTAATAAAATATGCAAGTTTGTTATTTTAAGAAGAAAATGTTGGTTCCAGTTAATCGGATTTTCTTTTGGCGGATTTGGAAGGTGTCAAAAGTGGGATGAAATAAGTAAAATTATGTCATAACAGCAAAATCTTTACTTAATGCATTATATTTGTTTTTACACATTTTTACAATATAATTATTTCTACATGACATGTTATATTTAATATTTATTTGCAACAATTACATGTCCTCTTGGCCGGTGAATTTTAAAATGTCAATTAATAGAAAACTATATATTTAGAATAACTTGCATTTCTCTAAAAGCTTTTTGAAGCAAGATGTAAATAAAATATTTTCATGTTGTGAAAAATAAAATTAAAAAATAAAATATCTGCTCTTCATTTGTCCTTTTATGTTCTGCACTTTTTGGAATAGGTATTCTTAGTATCATATCATCCACTTGAATATCAAGGTTTTTAATTCTTTTGTATTGTGTTAAAAAGAAGAATAATTATCCTTTGATATTGCATCATAAAATTTGATACCCATTTAGGCAGTTACCATTTTAATCTATTAATTAACATCCCATATCACATAACATCTTATTATGGAATCAGTACTAATAATCCGTTTTAATTCAATCCAGTATGTTCACATTTTGATTTCTTACCTTTCAAAAGTTGTAAGGTTGACAAGCCTGATAGGTGACGGATCTTATTGTGCATTTTTTATTATGTTAAAAAAATTTTAATATACACGTTGTGCCACTTCAAAACGTTCAATAGGCAAATGAAAAACGTAGCCAGACTCTAGTCGTCTAAAGTAAACTAATAATGGCAATAAAGCATTTCTATTCTGGAAAAAACTGATTTGAGGTGCAGTTACATACTTTCATGTGTGACGGATCTCTTTCTGATAAATTTATCACTTTTAATTATTGCAACATTAGGACACAATTCTGAAGTTATCGCAGGTTTAACCAAACTTATGCCATATGAAACTTTCTAATGATTCTGATAGTGATCACCTGCTAATGCATTACGCCATACGTGGATTTGACGAATCCCCTGATTCATATGCCTTCTGTAGGAGGTATTATTGGGAATTTTTGCCAATGCGTGAAAAGGAGACAACGGTCTAAAACTCACTACCTGCTAGTGTTCAACATACTAAAAGGCAATTGAATGCATCGAGTTGGCATCACTTGTGTACATCTAGAAAGTTAAAGAAAAACAAGTATAGTTAAAAAGATTTTTATGTCAAAATATTCAACCTTAACCGCCCAACAAAATCCGTTATAAAACTATGATATTTGTTTACCTAAAATATTAACCAAATTTTCTTGCTAAAATGGCATATTTATCAATTTTACTTGTTACTACCATATTACTTAAAATTGAAAAATTACATATGACCTTTCGCTGTTTTTTTTTGTTACTACTAGTTATAGGGCAGTGCTGTATTGGCACAAGCATTTTTAGTCTTTCTGTGGTAATTTTTCTCGTGATGATTTGCAAGGAAAACAATAGTCAAATACTAGTCTTGTTCCATTAGGATAAATGGAAAATGTTGTATTACTATTTTTAAGTTTGTCCATCCAAATCTTATTTTTATTTTAATGATTTGTTTTAAGTAAATTATGCTGAATATGTCACGATTTATATACTAATAGTGCCATTTTTAATTAGCTTTTTTATTATTTAATTTTAAAGTATAAAACAATATATATTTTATAGGCAATTTATTTTAGGCGGTCTTTATTAAGTGGGTCCTAATATCCCAATTTGTAATTATATCACCTTTTACTGTTTGAAAGACGTCGATTTTTCATTAACCAGCTGTTTTTTTAATACCATTTTAGGTATCCAATTTTGAATTTCAGTTATATTTATTTTTTACTATGGTAGGGGAGCCCAAGAGGGGATTTTTTACTACAGCGCGGCGGATTAATATACCGGAGGATACCCGGTTAAGTACCTCCACCAAATATGAGCTCCATAGACAAGGCCGATCGTAAAATTCCATCCGTAAGATAGGGACGGACTAATCTGACAATTTTGAGAGTGACATAAAGAAAGCAGAGGGCTCAAAGTTGTAAAAAAAACGTAATTTTGACATTTTTGTCGTGGCTATATATAATTTTTTTTTATTTTAAAGAAATTAATTCAAGGATAACGAAAAATATATAATTCGATACGATCCGAGCGATTTCTACAAGCCGAAATAATAATAGTGTTCCGAAACACCTCTTATAAAAACATGTACCTATGTTTTTTTACCTTTATTAACAATAAAACGTAACTCTGGTTACAACAACGGCAAAATCTTTACTTGTCAATGTCTCGAAGTTTACACCAGAAAAGTGGAATCTGTACTACTCCTAACGAAGGTTTTAGTCCCCTTTTATAATATGGTGGAAGAGAATGATCTAGAATTTTGGAGAAATATCGCGAAAATTCCGTAGTACAGGATGGCATAATCAATGGATAATTCGGGCGTTTTCGGAAACCTTCGAAAGTGATGAAAGAACATGGAGAAACTAAGGTAAACTATTCAAATAAATTATCAAAGTAAATTAAATAGCCCTAACTTTATGCAGTTCTATAAACTAACCGCTTACTTTTAAAGTCCGTAACAACGTCCGTATTTTTTAACAAATTTAAAAATCTATAGCCGCTTCTCCCCCGATGAGTAGGTATACAATATACCGGTTCAGTTAAATAACATAACACATAGGCATTGTGAGGAAAAAAGGCGGTCTAACTAAATACCGGCATGTAAACATTGGCGGCTAATAGCGCTTGTTTTGTTATTGCCCATTGCTGATGCAGTATAACATTTTTTCTTATCATATTATATCATACCAAATAGTCGTAATTTCGACGTCTCAACAGAAAATTCAGTGTAAATATGAATTTAAGCTTCGTTATTTATGATTGCTGGTTACTTCAGTTTATTTTTATCCTTTTGGTTTGTATAAGGGAAAAACTGCAGTGTTTTTCATTAAAAATTTACCCTCTAAGCTAATATACTTAGCTTTAACTTTCAGTACCTTTAAATTTAGTAACAAAAAAAATACGTTTCTTTTTAAAGTCAATATTTTAAATGGCAGTATTATTAAAAAGATTAAAAATATTCAAATGTTCATGAGTAATCAAATAATTTTCTTATTTTTTAGTTACAATTACAAAAATATTTTTTATCATATCTTAATAAGGAATGGATGGACACAATCTACCGCAATGCGTATAAAAAGATTTTTAAATAAGATTTTTGGATTAACTGGTTTATTTTTTAAATTAACTAGTATGTGAACATAAGATTTTTAGTTTTTATTTACTATTTTTAAGTGAAGAAAAAAGTGTATACTTGTTAGCGTTAATTTGTAATTTGGTGCCAAATATACCAATATAATGTATAATTTTAATAAAAGTAGGATTTGTTTGAGCATATGAGTTCCTAGACAAAACAAAAAAGCAAAAAGCCTGGTTAGGTTAATTTCTAGCTTATTGATTTTAAAGTAACAAAGCTTTCAAATTAATAGAAAACTTCGGTCCAGTAAAGTGTTTTCGGACAATAAAACAGAAATCTAACGGCCGTATTCACCATTCTCATAGTTGTCTGTCTGATAGTTATCTGTTTGCTTACATTTATCTTTCTGATAATAACACATTGCAGAAAGATAAAGGAAAAACAAAAGATTTTTAAACTGGCATTTACTACGTATTGCCTTCATGTAAAATATAACTCTTTTACAAAACAAGAAAAATTATCATACAGAGCTCAAATCACTAAAGGGTTTTTAAAATAATTAAATAGTTAACGTCACTTTATCTCACAGTCGAAAGCCGTGACAGGGCGAAAAAGAACTGACAAATTATCAGAGGGTTATCCAACTGATAAATGCTAACTAGGCATGGTACACCAAATCTTTTAACAGGTTGTTCATCAGCCCGATAAATATTTATTATTGATTGATGAATACGGCCGTAAATATAATAAATATCGAACAAAAATTGAACCTGCAGGCATCAGAAATTTTAAACGCGCGTTCATCAGCTTATAGGGTTTGGCTTAAGCAAAAATGAATATTCTGTCTACTACATACAGTGTGTCCCAGGATAGATATTACAACAGGACAAATGGATCAAAAATTTTGAAATTTTAAAACTTTTTTTGGAAACTGGTCGCATGGTCCAAAAACTAATAAATACAAAATGTTACTCCGATTGGTTATATACAGGGCGAGTTATAACTAAAAATATTGAAAATGACAAAGAAGGAAAAACCTTTATTTTTAAAAATAGGTACAAATTGTATAGGTAAATGTTATGTCAAAATTTAAAGTTTAAAAAATATTTTTGTCATTTTTCATAGTAAGTATTAACTGTTTTTAAAATAATTGGCTAAAGCAGCGAATTTTTAAAAATATTTAAAATTATGAAATTTTCTTTTAAGTTTTACTCCTATTTGCCCATTATTAAAGTTTTAATGTGTAATGTAAAGAATTGACAATTACATTTTTTTATTCTCATGCTTTAACTTCAAATTTTGACATAAAATTCAATTCTGTACAACATTTACTTAAGTATAAATTTTGTTCTATTTTAAAAAATAAAAGTAGATAGTTCCTGGGATTTTTTCATATTTTTAGTTATAACTCGCCCTGTATAATAACAATTATTAGAGTAAAATTTTGTATTAATTAGTTTTGGAGCATGCAACCAGTTTTCCCAAAATTTCATTTTAAAATTAAAAAACTTTTGGTCCATTTGTCCTCTTGTAACACCTATCCGGCGCACATTAAACAGCTCTTTATTTTCATAATGCTGAAACTGATTATATACCTTACTTACACTACTTAGCGCTAATGCCTCTAGGTTTAACATTTGTTGTTGTTTGTATTCCATAAAAGTTAGAATTATAATTGCTGTTTCATTTTCATAGTGTTTGACCAGCCGGATGTGAGCACTGCTAGGCGAGGAAATAATAATTTAGAGGTTCTTTATTTTATAGCAATTAGCACCAAACAACTCGTATGCCCAAACAAATTCTTCTTTAGTTTAAATTAACAAAAATGTTTCTTTAATAAAACGTAGAAAAAAATAATACAACACATAATGTACTTAATCACCAAGAATAATATGTATGCGTTTTATCTCATTATGGCTTTGTGGTAGACTTTTTATAACTATAGGACTTAATTTAATTTTAGAACTTGAAAACCAAAAACCCGTTTTTTTACATATTATGTGGCTTTAACCTTTAATGCTCAGTTTTACAATTGCAACCTAAGTTATGGTTCAATTGAACCTTACTGGTACATGAACCTGCCCATTTTAAATATATTGGTGTCACTTTTAGCATTTACATGACAGCAATATCTTTTAAATGGGTAAGTTCATGTACCAGTAGGTTTCAACTGACTAGCTTAAGTTGCCATTGCAAAAGTAGGCCTAAAAGAAGCAGAGGTTGAGTATTATTATTTGAAGAATGCTGTTAAGTATATGACTATAATGATTCTGGAATCGTTAACATAACTCCAACAAGATAGATTTTTTTTTATATTAATATTTGTATGGTCCCAAATGTTTGCCTTAGCAAACAGTTTTTAGAGAACGCAATTTTATTTTTTAGTTATCTAGAGGGGGTCAGAATATAGTTAGATTCAAGTTTTTGGGGTCGTCACTCTTGTCCTGCGGCCGCCATCTTGGAAAAGAGGTGCAAATGGTTATTATTTTTTATATGAATAACCATTGGTCATACAAAAAAAAACATATAATATTAATTTAGTTTTGTTAATTTTTTTCCTGGGACTAAAAATAAAAAACGAAAATTAGTGACTCTTTTTTTACCGTAATAATTTCCTTTTCATTTATCTTGCGAAAAAATAACATCAATGCATTTTTATGGAATAACATTCAAAGAATAATTTTGGTTTTATAACTTTTTATTGTTAGATAAAAAGTAACAAAGTTATAAACAAAAGTAGATATCAATTTTTAAAATTTGTCAACCCTTTAATGGTAATGGTACATGAAAAACAGTTAGAATTCGATGTTGAATTTAAAAGTAAAATAAAAATAGGCGTTTCTATATAAAAAAAGTTAATGGTCATTGCTCATTTGTTGGCCACCCTGTGTACATGATTTTACTGTGTAAAACACAATCGAGTGGTATACGGCTAGATTATTTCCTGAAAAACTTACATTTAAGATAAAAACACAGAATTTTACTGATAATATTCTTTTGACATTTTCTTTCAATTTTGACAACTAGTTAATAATAATCTATAAAAATGCTCTAGTGTAATTTTTTTGCAAAATGAATAGAAAAAAAAGGTATACAGGTTTTTAAAAAATGATTTACTAGTGGTTCTAATTTTCGTTTATAACTTTTTTATTTTTAATCTTAGAAAAAAAAATTACGAAACCAAAGTTGAAGAGAATTTAATTTGAAATAAAATGTTTAATAGTTTTTTTTTGCGTGACCTATAGTTTTTCATATAAATAATAATAACCATTTGCACCTCTTTTCCAAGATAGCGGCTGCAGAACATGAGTGGTAACCCCACAATCTTAAATGTAACTTTACTTTGACCTCCCAATAACAACTAAAAAAGAAAATTGCGTCCTCTAAGAATTGTTACCCCTAATGTAACATTTCAAGAACTATATTTATTTAATACGACCTAAATATATATTTTTTAATTAATTAAGTTTCTATTGTATTGAGTTTTATGAGGTAAAAATATATATATATATATTTATATATATATATATATATATATATATATATATATATATATATATATATATATATATATATATATATATATATATATATTTAACCTAGAAGAATATTGCAGATATGTTTAAATTATAATAAACCAATTTCCAATTTTTAACATCCATTTTAAAGTAACTGATTTAAATCCACCTAATGTATACCAGCCTCTGCACTAAAATTATGGAGAGTAGAAGGAAGGAAAACCATCTTGTATGGGGAACAAGTTGAAAAAGTGTCCATCGGAAAGGAACAAGTTGAGGTGGCGCCACATTGGCATGTGAAAAGATTTTAAAAACAGCGCCATATATTTAAATTTAAAATCAAATTAGTATTGACGTTATTTCAGGAGTTTTGTAGGTTATATTTACCAGATTGTTATCTGCTCAACTACACGAGTCCCGAAAACTATTAAATTTTTCAACCAGCATACTTCACTCTGTTTAAAAGCTCTAAATTGCTATAATTTTTCCATTATTTGCAGGAGCTCCATTTCGGTGAATTTTTGAAATATTATTTGGTTTTGTGACTTGTGTAGTTGAGTAATAATTTTTAGTAAATATAACTACAAAACTCCTGAAATATCGTCAATACTGATTTGATTTTGAATTTGATTCATGGCTGTGTTTTTAAAATCTTTCCACTTGCTACTGTGGTGCCACCATAATTTGTTCACTTCCGATGGACGCTTTTTAATACATTTAGATGGTTCTTCTTCCTTCCACTTCCATAACTAAAATGTGTATTTTATTAAAACAATGGCATCGTTTATTTCAAAAACACTAAGTCGAAATATACAAATTTGACTAGATGGAAAACCATGTTTTATTTGAGAAAAATATAAAAAATCCTGTATTACACAAGTAAATACATAAATACAATTCGTAAATAAATTTTCTAATTGTTATACACATTAAAAAAATGAAAACAATATTTGACTTATGTGGTTTTTGAAATAACGTTATACTATAGAACTAATTTTTTATTAGAATGTATTTATCTAAATGCATTAAGGCACCATTTTAGTGTTAGGAATCAATTAAAAAAATTGACTGATATTTATTTCATAAACACGCAATCCTAAAATTATTGTTCCTTTTTTTATTAAAAGGTTTTTATCTTCTTAACGTTGGTTTTTGCTATTTTTTTATTGTATAATTAAAATATGTTTTAACTTAGAGTTACAGAAAAATTATTAAATAAAAGCGTATTACTAATTTATACTGAAGGCTGTTGACATTTTATCACCGCAATTTGTACATATTTTAGCGATATATAATACGTGTGAGTAATTTCGTTTTTTTGTATATTAAGATGCCATACCTGAGATATTATAGTTAGACTTTGATGATGTAAATATATAAGTAAACTTAAATAAAGTCTATTTTAAAGCAAATATTTTTGATTTTTTTAAGCCCTATTTATTTAAAAAAATATATATGGTAAAAATACGCACATTGTTTTATAATTTTGAGTTTAACCTGTAATACAATAATTTAAATAAAAGCATGTTCGTATATTGTTAAAAATATAACCCCACTAATAATTCATACTAGAGTTCTGCAAGTCCCAATTACCTTTTGTAAAACTAAATACTACAATTTTTTCTTCACCAAACCATAGTATCAAAAATTTAATGTGGGACACTCGATCTTTTTTTTAAGAAAGCAACTGTGGTAAAAACAGTTTTTGACTATTGCAATTTCAACTCTGAGCAACCAGGTGATTTTCAGTTTTTTTATTTTTTCGTAGAATTTCGTTTTGTAATGAGTTGTTTTATATGTTGCGCAGTTCTGTAACTCTTTTCTACGCAGTTTTAGGTATAGGCAATGGTATATTGAGTTAAAAGAGGAAACAATTACCCTTAGAGGGGTTTTTATAAAAGATTCTAAAGCTAATAATAAGTACGATATGGTTCTTCAAATTTTTCTGCTTTCAACGATTTTTCCTAACCTAAAGAAAAAAGTTATAACGAGATATTGAAAAGATATACGTAAAGGTTAGGAAAAATCATTAAAAGTAGAAAAATCTGAAGAACCATATCTGATTTACAAATAGTCTTAGAACCTCTTACGATACACCATTTAAAAAGTTATTGTTTTTAGGGCAAAACAAAAAAAAACGTTTTTTTTTTAAATGTAGAAATCGATGAAAAATTAATTTCCATATTGATTTGACGTGTGTTGACGTACGTCACAGCGACCATTTATCAGCCATGTTCATCAGTGCCGGAGAAATACAGTTTATAGTATTATTAGAATAAATGTTTACAAAACGCTTTTGAAATATTATTAAGACTCAACCTCTTCGACTTTAAATGAAAAACCTTTGGGATCACATCTTCCCACAAATATCATTATGAAAACAATGCAAAACCAAAAGCACAAATTCTAGACGCCACTGGATTAATCATCTGTCAAAATACGATGACTACTTTTCCCGGTACAGTGCTTTCCCTTGCGTCCCCGACCTCGGACCGCGTAAAGTCGATGATATGTCGCAACCTATTCCAAGTAGGTATATATAAATAAACCTTGATTTCCAAAAACTTTTCTGTTAACTGCTAGGTGAAAAAGCGTGTTCAAGCTAACCTCAAAAACTGAAAAGGGGCTGTTTTCACCCCGTTCTCAAACACGCATCTTTTCACATGGTAGCACTTTTCGGTTTTTTCATATTTGGAGGTCCATTATTCATATAAAACAATAAAACCCCTTTAACGTTGTAGTTTCTTTTAAAAGTACATAAACAATAACCTATTAAAACAGATTTTTTGTCTATCTGTCTAGGTGTGTGGATGCGATACCTTTTGAACGATAAAAGGTCAATTGTCACCATACGTCCCGTTTACCTTCTATACCATATTGTGACTTTCCCTTTGCATAAAATATTACAAGCAAATCATATACTACACGTTAAGCCAAATAAAAAGATTCATAGGCAACTAAAGTAACAACAAAGCGGGACCGATGCATCAACGTTGGATTTGAATCCCTGCGACACATTAATAAACATAACTTTATTATCGAATATTTGATATTTGACAGTATTCAGGAGTAGACGCCGTATTTAAAGTAGCTTAATACATAAAAAACAAAAGCGATATGGATGGCGATATCACTATTACCGCCATGAGTAAGAAAAAAAGGTGACATTACTTAAGAAGTTATTGATGTTGGTTATACTAGTTCCATATCCTCATCATGTATTGTTGTTAACAAAGGCCAGAATGCCATACAGGTTGTTTTCCAAGTGTGGTCCGTAAATTTCGAGCGGCTAAAACTATATATAATAATCGAGGCAATGAAGCAAAAAGTTCTGCCAGCCAAAAATGTATTCAAGAAATGCTTTTTTTCGAGATGCCCTTTGGAAAATTTAATAACTTTGTAAATAAGAGTCAGAACTGGCTCAAGTCAGGTACCCGGGGTTTTTGAGGTTGCCGATGACGATTATGATGTTCAAATTAAACCCCCGGACACATGGAACCCAGGAACGCCGACGAACGTCATCTCCGTGGGTCTTTCACAAAATACATGTTGAGAAGGAGAGAAACTCGGCGCCCGGGGCTTTTTGGATCGCTGAGTTTAAATATGGCATCGGCATCTGGTGCACCCTAAGCTAAATGCGGAAGTCATCTTCAAAAATTTTTCTGATGAAATATAAATCTTACGGATTTTTTGTCTGTTATACTAGGTGTGTGGTTGCACCACTTGAACGATAAAAGGTCAATTCTCACTATACGTCTCGTTTACCTTGTATACTGTTACACGTTAAGTCAAATAAAAAGGTTCTACTACACTACAACTAAAGCAACAATAAAGCGAGACCGCGATGCAGCAACGTTATATACATGCCGACATTCTTTGTCTAGTCTCTACCTCTGTGTTTTACACGCGTTAGACTGTCTCCTTCCCACGTATTGCCTATGAACCTTATGATTTGGCTCAACATGTATATGCCCACTATTCGTTTGGTAAACTCGACGTCTAGTAAAGCTTTCGGCAAACATCGAGCGAGACGGAACAGCAGCGCGGCATCCACGTGTTTTAATACATTGAATCCTTGCCTAGCGTCACGTTGGCGTGTCACGGACGTTTTCATATGAAGTTGGTGCGCTGATGTCTCGCTGCTGTCACGTTGCGCTCGCTGTGTGCCGAAAGCTTCAGAGGGGAGTTCACGGTAACAGGAAGTGTATATGTTGGGTATGGAAGGTAAACCTGTCGTATAGTGAAAAATGATCTTTAAACTGTCAGCTGCTATCGTACGGGTTCGAATAAACGACACTTACAAGTCAATGATCAGCTTGAAAGATTTGCAAAAACGTTTTAAATTTGTGGTTCGGTTGGTTTTACATTTTTAGGCGAGACTTAAAAAAGACGCTGGAATTGGTACATTGATCCTGTAGAGACATGGACATACATTGTGCATATGTCTTTGGCTGTTTCCCTCCTAAAATCATATACTATGTACGGCCCTGGATTCCTGATCTAAATGGATTGCCAAAAGCTATGTTACATGGGAAAAAACAGGTTTGTGCACTTGGGTACCAGTCATTTTCCGTAGTCACTGAATGTTCATGCGCGGGCACCCTTTTTTTATCTTTGGACAAACCACGAAGACTACACAATTCTTCAGAACAGAGGCCACGGAAGTACCTATAAAAAAGCGATAGATCCCCCACATCCCGGCAATGGGCAAGAGAGGGAAGCCTTTCTGTAAGTGAAGGATCATTAATGAAACGAATAGCTCTTCTTTGAATAGAATCCAGAATGCTTAGGGTTGTGGGGGAAGCCATCCCCCAGTAATGAGAACAATACTCCAAGGGAGGTCGGATTTGGGACACATATAAAGTGTATAAATTAGAAGGGGAAAAATACTTTTTGCTCGAAAGAGAAATCCAAGCTTTTTTGAAGTTGCCGTGGCTATAGATACAATGTGTTTATGCCAGTTAAGGTTACTTTCAAATGTGACGCCCACAAGATTGAAGGTGTCTTTGCTCTGTAAAACTTGGCAGCTCATAAGTAGAAGATGAGTATTTGGTGACTCTTTTCGCGACAAGGAACATGATTGTGTTTTGGATGCATTAAAGTGGACGAGATTTTTGGCGCCCCAATCCAATATTAAATTAAGATCCTGCGAAAGAGATATCTGCATCGCTCTGCGTTTGTTTTCTAAATCAGGTTTAGTGATGGGTTTAGGAACCTGAAAACTGGAGTAAAGGGTATTATCGTCGGCGAAACTATGAATGGAATCAGTTGTGGACGAGAGAAGGTCGTTTATGTGAAAAAGAAATAGTGTTGGTGCCAGAACTGAGCCCCGAGGCATTCCAGCATTAACTTGGTGAAAGCTTGAAGAATGGCCGTCCACAATAACTGATATACGCCGATCAGATAGACAACTAGAGAGCCAAGTACAGAGTTTAGTTGAAAGACCATATGAGGGAAGTTTATTAAGAAGTGTGGCATGCCAGACCTGGTCAAAAGCTTTGGATATATCAAGAGCAACGATCTGGGACTCGCCTAGAAACTCAAGAGACTTATTCCAGCAGTGTGATACGAAGGAAAGAAGATCTGCTTTTGTGTCGAAATCCATACTGCCTGTCGTGCAAAATTTTGTGTTTTTCTAAATACTTAAGAATTTGTGAATTAATAAATTTTTCCATTACTTTACAAGAAACTGAGAGAATTGAAATTGGTCTATAGTTAGATGGAAGAGATTTAGATCCTTTCTTGGGAATGGGTTGAACACGTGCAGCTTTCTAGCTCTCCGGAAAGATACCTGTGTCGTAAGAAATTCGAAAGAGCCGAGTTAAGATTGGTGCAAGTTCTGGAGCACACTTTTTAAAACGACCGCTGGTATGCCATCCAGCCCAGACAATTTCTTGGTGTTAAGGGAAGAAAGGATACGCTTAATGTGTTTTACCTTAAAAATAATATCGGGCATTTTATGAGGAACCGGGGTAACCGCTGGAATTGCATGATTTACGGGAGGGTCAAGGGTTGAATTGGCAGCAAATTGTTTAGCAAATGGTTCTGCCTTTCCTTTAGCGGTAGAAATCATTTCATCCTCCAAAGTAAGTGGTGGGAAAGAACTGGTACAAAAATTTCTACTTATGTTTTTCGCAAAGGATCAAAAAAATTTGCTGCCATTTGAGCAAGAAAGAACTTTGTTTTTAACCCTACTGGTTATCGGCATTATTCGGTATAATTTATCAACGCATATTCTGGGTTTCCTGTTCGAAGTACGGAGAGCACGGTGAGGGACATTAATAGCTTAGTGACTTATTGTTCAAAAATGGCCCGATACTTCGGTTTTTGAGTAGAAGCAAATGCTTTATACAGTGAATAAAGTATGTCAACATTAGTAGATTTTTGAACAGACCCACCTCAAAAGTCCTGCTGGCACCCCCCACCCCCTCAAAGTTGGTTAGGGGATTGATATAGTTTTTTTCTAATATCTTCTAAACGGTAAATGATAAAAACTGATTTTAGTGTCGTTAGATAGAGCACAAAATTCTGCAAAATAGTAATAATTAAAATTGTATTTTTGTTTATTACGTAAGAATCTCCAATATAAAAAAAGTTGGAGGGGAGCATCCACAAGGCATTTTTACGATATATCTTCCAAACCGTCTACCAAACAAAAAAATATAAGACACAAAAAATTAAGGCCAAAGTTTTCCCTATCGAATGGTGTATAACATTATACTATTTTCTTTTAAATTAAAGCTACCAGTGGCGTACAAAAGTAGCACTACACCAGTATAGTAGCTAGTTAAAAATAGAAATTTTTAATGTTATACTTTTATTTTATTTTTTCAGAATATTTCTCACTTTAGTTATATTAATTGGTAATATTACCTTATTGCGCATAATAGTAATAATAAAAATAATATTTTTGTTTTTTTGGTAAGACTCTACAACAAAAAAAAGTCGATGGGGAGTATCCATACAGCACTTTTTACCATATATCTTTCAAACCATTAACAAAAAAAATAAACAACATAAACGACAAACCACAAAGTTATCATTTAGACTATTATCTTTTAAAATAAAGCTACCAGTGGCGTACCAAATTAGTACTACACCAGTAAAGTACCTAGAAATCGAAATATTTAATGTTATTCTATTAATTTTAAAAGATCATTTTTCACTTTAGATTTATTAATTAATAATTATACTTTTACATTTTATTTACTCATAACATCAATAAAAAACAAACACATTATTACACAACCTAAAATACCTAATTACAATATTCCGCACACAAATATAACCTGATACATTTTTAATTTTTTAAAAAACAATACAATTTGTGCCACAAATCTTACATTTACATTTTAATAGTGTATCAGATGATATTTTTTCATTTTTTAAAGTGGTCCACAGTGGTGTCCATTTAGTATTCTCAAAAATCCATCCCCATTCAGATGGACATGGAAGTTCAACCACTGGTTAGTAACACTAAAAATTGTATTTTTGTTGATTTAGTAAAATTCTACAACAAAAAAAATGTTGGAGGGGAGCATCCACACGGCACTTTTTACGATATATCTTCCAAACCATCCACCAAATAAAAAAATATAGGATACACAAAATAAAGGCCAAAGTTTTCCCTATCGAATGGTGTATAACATTATACTATTATCTTTTTAAAAAAGCTACCAGTGGCGTACAAAAGTAGCACTACACCAGTATAGTACCTAAAAATAGAAATTTTTAATGTTATACTTTTAATTTTTTTGTTTAATATTTTTTACTTTAGTTTTATTAATTTATAATTATTTACAATTCTGCATACTAGTAATAATAAATAATCATATTACACGGAATTTTTTTACCAGTACAAAAATCAAAATCAAGACGTGTGGATTGAGTCTGGTACTGGTAAAAATGTAAGACATATTTCGTGTATCGAAATTGCTAAAAAAAATCAATGAAAAAATCTAGCCCTTTGTTTTTTTCATTCACTAACCGGTTGCGATACCACGTCCTCCTTTTATGGAAAAGGAAAAAAGTGTTGGGAAGCTTGGGAATCTTTTCCGGAAGTTACAGCTACTTTCATTGATTTATTGCAGCATTCCAAAAACCTTCATCTCGGCAATTAAGTGTGATCTCAAAATTCGTTGTAAGCATTTACGATAAACATTCTGATAGTAGCAACATTGATATTTGTCGAATGCAACTTTTTGCCAAAAAAAACCGAACGGTTGAGAATTTACCCCCAACAATGAATGCTTTAGCACTTCACCTTAATCAATGAATTTATCAAGCAGGATTTGTTTGGGGTAATCTCTGCCAACCAGTGGTTGAACTTCCATGTCCATCTGAATGGGGATGGATTTTTGAGAATACTAAATGGACACCACTGTGGACCACTTTAAAAAATGAAAAAAATATCATCTGATACACTATTAAAATGTAAATGTAAGATTTGTGGCAAAAATTGTAAATGTTTTTTAAATTTTTTAAAATGTACCAGGTTATGTTTGTGTGGGGAATGTTGTAATTAGGTATTTTAGGTTGTGTAATAATGTGTTTGTTGTTTATTGATGTTATATACAGTGTGTCCCAGGATAGATGTTATAAGAGGACAAATAGAACAAAAATTTTTGAATTTTAAAACGAAATTTTGGACAGACCGGTCGCATGGTCAAAACTAATAAATACAAAACTTTACTTCAATTGGTATTAAACAGGGAGTTAAAAAATTGACAAAAATATTTATTTTAACTTAACATGTTTAACTTTAAATTTTAACATAAAATTTAGTTCTCTACAACATCTAATATATAAAATTCTCGTGTCACAATGTTCGTTCCCGTACTCCTCCGAAACGGCTTGACCGAGTCTCATGAAATTTTGTGAGCATATTGAGTAGGTCTGAGAATCGGCCAACATCTATTTTTCATACTGCTTAGTGATAAGGGTTGTCCACCCTTAACATTTTTTTAATTTTTAGGCTAGAAATTACTTAAAAATTATTTATATGGCAAAACAACGTTTGCCGGTCAGCTAGTTTACCTATACAATTTTGTCCTATTTTAAAAAATAAAGGTACTTTATTCTTGGTCATTTTTCATATTTTTAGTTATAACTTGCCCTGTATATTACCAATTGAAATAAAATTTTGTATTTATGAGTTTTGGACCATGTGACCAGTTTTCCAAAAGGACGATTAAAAATTCCAAAATTTTTGGTGAATTTATCCTCTTGTAACACCTATCCTGGGACACACTGTATAAGCCATATTTGTTATTATCTTTATAATAAAAAGTTATTATAATACTGTTGTTATTTATTTAAAAATATAATGAATCAAATTATAAAACAAAAGAAATAAGTAAATAAAATGTAAAGTATAATTATTAATTAATAAATCTAAAGTGAAAAATAATCTTTTAAAATTAATAGAATAACATTAAATATTTCGATTTCTAGGTACTTTACTGGTGTAGTACTAATTTGGTACGCCACTGGTAGCTTTATTTTAAAAGATAATAGTCTAAATGATAACTTTGTGGTTTGTCGTTTATGTTGTTTATTTTTTTTTGTTAATGGTTTGAAAGATATATGGTAAAAAGTGCCGTATGGATACTCCCCTTCGACTTTTTTTTGTTGTAGAGTCTTACCAAAAAAACAAAAATATTATTTTTATTATTACTATTATGCGCAATAAGGTAATATTACCAATTAATATAACTAAAGTGAGAAATATTCTGAAAAATAAAATAAAAGTATAACATTAAAAATTTCTATTTTTAACTACCTACTATACTGGTGTAGTGCTACTTTTGTACGCCACTGGTAGCTTTAATTTAAAAGAAAATAGTATAATGTTATACACCATTCGATAGGGAAAACTTTGGCCTTAATTTTTTGTGTCTTATATTTTTTTTGTTTGGTAGACGGTTTGGAAGATATATCGTAAAAATGCCTTGTGGATGCTCCCTCCAACTTTTTTATATTGGAGATTCTTACGTAATAAACAAAAATACAATTTTAATTATTACTATTTTGCAGAATTTTGTGCTCTATCTAACGACACTAAAATCAGTTTTTTATCATTTACCGTTTAGAAGATATTAGAAAAAACTATATCAATCCCTTAAGCAACTTTGAGGGGGTGGGGGTGCCAGCAGGACTTTTTGAGGTGGGTCTGTTCAAAAATCTACTAATGTTGACATACTTTATTTACTCTACAAAGCATTTGCTTCTACTCAAAAACCGAAGTATCGGACCCTTAAGTCACTAAGCTATTAAGCCACTATTGTATTGGGTGATGACTTTCAAATACGCATGCTCGTAAACGTACCAATTTGTTTACTGCGCGATCAGTAATCTGTAAAGGGTGGCGCCTTTTTGTTGACCTTGCAGAGTATAGCGAAAACTAAAAGAGATAGAACAAACTTGATTGCGCAATTTTGATTTCAATTTTTAAAACAATTTCAATGTTGTAAGATAATCATGGTTAACTTATTCGTTTTGGAGATACAGAGTGCTTTTTAAATTTTGTCAATTTGACCCGGTACTTGTAACTTGCTTAATAAGAGATAGAATATAGAAATGTAAATGGAAAAGTTTTAGGGATTTTGACGTAGAATTCAGTGACGTACCTATATTTTTTCGTGAGAATACGTTTCTGGAAGTTTAACATGTGGGGTTATGGACCCATTAGTAATTGGACCCCACAGGTTAAACTTCCAAGCAACCATCTGGAAAACCTAGAAAACTGTTCAGAACCCAAAACTCACACAATCATTTTTACGTTTTCCCTTAAAAAGGAAACGTATAACAGAGTCGATTCTTTTTAAAATGGAACACCCTGTATGTTTTATCGCCAATAAAAGGTCTCCTTAAAAGCCGTAAAAAATACTATCTTTGATATATTTAATTTGTCATAGTTTTGAAAATATAGCCAACGTCAGGAGTTCGATAATAAAATTAAATTTTTTAAAATAAAACACCCAGTGTATTTTGTTACCAATAAAAATACTTTAAAAGACCTTTAAGAATTAACCATATTTAAAATGATTTTCGCTAACAGTTTCGGACATATGAGCTTCCAAATCTTAGTGCGTATATCTTCTATTTTTTAGATTAATATGGTCCTATTTTTAAAACTATAGGAGATAAATATATTAAATGTGGTATTTGGTTAAACCTCTTTGAAATATCTTTGCAACGGTAATATAATATACAGGTTGTTTCGTAAAAAAAAATCTGATAATGGCGATATTTCTAAAACTATTAAAATATAGATATATTAATGTAGTATTTCTTATACCTTTTAAGGAAACCTTTCCACTGATAATAAAATATAGAGGGTGCTTCATTACAAAAAAAAACAACGTTAAATTAAAGGTCAAAGGTCAAATGGAAAAAATATAACTTCGCCACCGAATTTAACCTAAAAATCCCTAAAACTTTTCTATTTACATATTATTTTTATCTCTAATATCAAGCGAATTACCAGTGACTGGCCAAATTGACAAAATTTGAAAAACACTTTGTATCTCCAAAACGAATCAAGTTAGCCATGATTATCTTTTACCTTTGAATTTGTTTTAAAAATGAAAATCGAAATTTGCACAATATCATTTTTTTCTATTTCTTTTACTTTTCGCTATACCCTGCAAGGTCAAGAAAAGGCGCCACCCTACACCAAGTATAATTCAACAAAAACAAAGAAAAGCAAAAAAATAACCTTGACTATGTTTATTCCCTTATACAACAATATATTATAATACAATTTAGCTATTGTCTTTACATATTTATAATAATTATTAAAAATGTATAGTAATCACATACCAAATTAAAAGCCGCAATATTGCGGTACCACCTTTGTGGAAGTTACAAGCTTTTTAATTACCTTTAAACCCTACTAAAATTAATTAATTTAATGTGTCCTTCGTATTCTCTTCTAAATAGCTTTCCTGATCATTTTTGCTGAAAAAAAATAGGTATTAGTGACAATATATGAAAACATCTGATTTATTTAAAAATATAAAACCATAACAGCGGCCAGCGCGCAATTTACATTAAGTCTATGTTTGTAGAACATGAAACCTCCACCAAATATACTTAAAATAAAGGTTGTTTCAAAATTCAGTATAAATATTTCAAGGAGGTTCACAATAAGAGTTTTTTTCCCAATGAACAAATTACATTAATCAAGTGAGGATTAAACGGGAGAAGAGGTTCGGAAAAAACTCACTAAACATCACTAGAGGGAAGGGGGGAGTAAAAATATCACGTGTATTTTTTCGTTAAATGTGCGATTTCAACAGAAGATAGATTGCGAAAAATAATAACAATAATATATTTTTATCAAAACAATACAAGTAATAGAATATAGGGGGGTTAAAACCTTACAGTATTACTAGGGGAAAGGGAGAGAGCTAAAAATGTATTTAAAAAAACATCACATGATTAATGGACGTCCCCTAGGTTCTAAACTGCACCAACTTCGAGATACAGCCATCGTGAGTTGTGCCCTCCCCCACCCCCAATATAATAAAACAAATTGAATGCCAACAACGACAATGTGATGATGTGCTTGTTTTAAAAAAATTCATTAAACAATATAAATTAATATTACTAAAAAAGCGGTCATAGCCTATAATCTTATTTTTTTATTATTTTTAATTATACGTTATTTCTGCCCTTGCATTCAAAGGCGATTTTCTCGAAAGCTGTGTGTCATATGCGCGGCTTAGAACCAGAGTGGTGTAATATAAATAAAATTTTGGAGAGATTTGTCCCGAGTCCAAATAAATTTGGTAAATATTGTTAAATTAAAATAAATTTTACTTAGGATGTGAGAACCAATCGTCTACCACCAAACGATGACTTTCACCGCTCTGGAAGAAAAGAAAAATGGCTTTAAACAATATAATAATAGACTAGGTTTAATTTTTAAAAAAGGTGACTTACACCACTTTAGTTCTGAAACCCTCATATACAAAGAAGCCTTCTTCGGATATTTATGTGGCCGACATGCGAGTGCAGCTTTATTTAAAAAAAAAATAGTGGTATTAAGGGTGGTAAAAATAGCGTTTACCACCCTTGAAACCCTGCCTTAAGTAACAGGGGTTTGCAAATTTTCGTAACTTGATTGTGTAAGATTATGGAAAAAATTAGCAACAGTTTATAAAAATTGATTGTTTTTTAGGAAATTTTCGACCGCTGTTAGGGCACATGTTTATAGGAAAAGGCTTATTTTGTACTGTTTTTGTGTTTTGTGCCTCATAAATATGCCCTTAAAATATTGGTACCAAATTTTGAAAAACCCTATAAATTTCTTAATTTGTGTAATAGTGTTTTCAGTTAGTTCCATAGGCAAATTATAATTTATATTCCAAAACATGTTGTTATGGTCACCACAAAACAATAAAAAGTTAAATTAAAGTAGGTTCCATTTAAGTATAACACTTTACTTTCGGCACTTTATATTGAGAATAATACCTAGTATTTAATGTGAATGATGAATAAATGCAATACATTTTTTGTTTAGATGTTTCTCTCAATTTAAAGTGCCCAAAGTATAGTACCATAGGATACACTCAAAGTATTTTTAACACGCTTTTATTAGCTTGGGTTGTAACTATCTATCTATCTATCTATCTATCTATGTAACGGAATCTTTGAGCCTAATTTTTACCAACTTCCAGCGATTCAATTTCTTTGAAACTTTGCACACGTATCAAGGACCGATGACAATGCAATAATTTAAAAACAGTATCCCGTTATCTTGATTAGGACCGCCAGGATAAATAAATTCCTTTACAGATCCTCTGTGTCTCTTGACAAAATGGCGAAGGATTTTTTAGTGAATAAACTGGAGCATTTATTTTTAAAAAACTAATTGATATATCGAACTAAAAAATGAAAAATAAATAATAGTTTAAAACTAAAACACGCTTTTATATGCTACCGAACTAAAAATTAGAAAATAATTTTTCATTACAAAGAGTTTGTCACTTCAGAATAAAAGCGTGGGGTGCTTAATATATTAAATGTTATAATTATTCTATTTGCAAATATCTATGAGGGAAAAGTTATGAAAAAATAGTAAAATGCACCCCACGCTTTTTACTCTGAAGTGTCAAACTCTTTGTAATGAAAAATTATTTTCTAATTTTTAGTTCGGTTGCATATAAAAGCGTGTTTTTTAGTTTTTTTAAACTATTATTTATTTAGTTGTAATTTCGTTTAAATTTCAACCGTCGGCACCGCTAATGCCATTAGAAAAATAAATTGGCATCACATAACAGGTAGTTTACTCTTGGAGTGTTTGGAGTTTTGCAAACCCTGTATACAATATTAACATTTTATCTTTGTGAATCTTTTTTTTACAAGCAGAAGTTTTTATCAAGAATGATGTTTTTTAAATCTTTTCCATTTGTTCTCCTGTAAACATCTTCTATGGAGAGTATACAGTAAGGACCTAAAGTCCGTCGCACCTTCCAAAATCTGAACCTTTCGGTATATTCTGCTGAAATTTGAAACGATAGTATATGAGGAAGATTTGCAATTTTTGGCATATCAATGATAATATAGTTCAATGTGACAGCAAGGCGCTATATTGAGAAAAATTAAATGAAAAGTCTTCTGGCACATCATTTTAAAGCTCCGGACGAGTACTTTATAACCCTAAAATAAAGAGTTAACACTTTTACCTACTATAAAATGGCGGTACTTTAATAAATACGTGAATACCATATTTAGAAGGTCATATCTTCGAAAATAATAAAGTTAGATATAATTAGTTATTTTCTTAAGTAAAAAACTCGGCACATTATATCACCATAAAAAAGATCTTTAAAAAGCTTTAAGAAAATTCCACATTTATTATATCTTACTTTATTATATTCGGACATATGACCGTTCAAATGGGTATTTAGGTAATTTTTTAAAGTTACATTATTTTGTAGTAGGTGACGGTATTGACTTTATATTCAAGGGTTATAAATGACTTGTTAGGAACTTTAAAATTATGTGCCACAAGATCCCCCTTTTATCTATTTTTTTTCAATATCGCGCCCAGCTATCACATTGACATTGTAAGTAGTCATTAATATGTCTAAAAATGCAAATGAACGGTTAAGATTTCGGAAAATAATGGGAGGACTTTACGATCCTCACTGTAAACTGAAAAACAAGGTAAAATGAAGTTATTATCTCCGAAAAATTTTAACTTTAAAAATTGTCTAACCATTTGCAGTGAGCTATGTTAAGCTGGATTTATAGTTTGACGTTTGCAATTCGTAGATGAAACAACGACGTCAAATTTATCAATTTATACATTCTGTTAATCGTGTCTGCTCGCCTTTTGACCTAATTGACTTTTTTCTTTTTTGTTAGACATTGACACAAAACTTGTATTTTTCTTAACCTCAAAATAATTCTTAAAAATTCACACATATGCATCGGTAGTGCTGAACAGCAAACTATAAATTAACCATATCAAAAACCAAAACTTTAAACGGCGATCGGTAACGGAAACATCAATCTATAAATCTAGCTTTAATTAGGCAAAAATAAAGTAGCAATTTTACTTGTAGGTATTTATTCAGTAAAAGGTAAAAATTCGTGTTTATGTTTAAATTTTACTTAACAACATTTTATAAAGGATTTAATGAACATCTTAAGGCACCGTTAAATAACGAATTTGTTAAAGTGTATCAATTTAAAAGAAACAGAAATTATATATTTACCTACCACGACCAATTATATCATTTGCTCTTATCCGAGATGAGGTTTGTACATGTAAGAAGCAACTTCCCTGGAAAGTGAACTTGTGGAACTCCACCTAGACATCTACCATAACCACATAAAACAGCGTGAGAAGCCATACTATTTAAATTCTAATGCTAGGATGAATGAAGGGAATAAGGAAGTTATAAAGAGATTTGCATAATGTTCTTTTTAAACTAATTACACCTAACAAAACTTTGCAACCATACATGTGGTTTTATAAACAAGGCTAGGTAAAAGCCCCAGTAATCTGATGCATTTTGCTTACCGATATAACAAACACTTGTTTTGAATATAGCAAACAAATTTTGTATACATTTAGGCACTTGAGTAAGGACACAAAAAGCTTTTTTAAACATTTAAGAATTGCTCTAATACTTTTGTAAAGAAATAAATCAAGAAACTATCATAAAAGGCAGTAATCTTACCGTTAAGTTAGTTGTCGTGGTTAGGAGTACCGACAGAAAATTCTATATTTTTGTGTACGTATTAAATACAATTACCCTTAAAAATTGTTGATTCGTTTTAGAGATACAGAGTGTTTTTTAAATTTTGTCAATTTGGCCAGGCACTTGTAACTCGCTTGATATAAGATAGAAAAAAATGGAATAAGAAAAGTTTAAGGGCTTTTTACGTAGAATTCAGTGGCATTCCTATATTTTACTTTTATTTTAAAGTTATAACACAAAGTTGAGTTTTTTCAAATTAAACTTCCTGTATATTTTATTACTAATAAAAAGGTCTCCTATAGTTTTTGCTATACCCTGCAAGGTCAACAAAAAGGCACTATCCTGTACAATGATTGAGATTTTAATAAATATATTGGTAACGCATAAAACTCGTTGCCGGATCAAATCTTACAAAAATATATGTCAGTATTCGTGTATACATACATATGAATTTGGAATGAGTAACGGGTCAACGGGTACAGTCTTAAATGAAAATTATGGATCACTTAGCTAAAAGCTTGTGTACTTTTACGGCACGCATAATCTAAATTTTTCTGACAATATTATAACCCGACAACTACCTTAAGGTGACATGATCTTGTGGCTGTAAAAAAACTCTTTTTAATATCTTTAAAAAACAAATCAACATTAGTTTAGCCACTTATAAAAAAATTCAAACCAAGCTTTAAAAATGTCGTTGAAATAACTGCATTTAATATAGATAAGGTACTTTTTAAAATTTTATGTGCGGTTATTGTTGGAAATAAGATATTCTCTTAGAACTCTTAAGCAATATTTATGCTATGCAGGAAAAAAATATGTTGTTGTGTAAATATTTTATAAAACCATAATAAAGTGTTGGGGCACAATAACACCAATGGAAATTAGGGGTAAACAGGAGTAAAGGAAATTAATAATACAATCAAAATGGCAGCAAAACGTAGGGTTACTACTGTTTTTAGGTATTCACAATTGAAACATTTACAATTTGCATTATATTACCTAATATTAAATTTTTATGGTATTTAATATCTAGTAATAGTAGTTTTATAAAAATATGTTTTTTTTTAATAATTTTTAATTATGAACTGTTAATTCTTGGTTAAAACTATTTTCAATTTAAAAAAGGATCCAATACAATGAAAAATTAGTACTAGTGGCTTTAAATACAATTATAGCTGTGGGTAAGAAAGCAAAATTTGGGACAAGACCAAAGTAATATATACTTTACAGAACCGGCAAAAAGTTTTTAACACATGGATTTTTTTTATAAGACAAATTCCTTTTTTTTTGGCGATCGACTCTGCAGGACCGACAACCTAAATATCAATTTTGTCATATATGTCAAGTGATCAGAGCTAAGGCGTGGGAAATTTAAACAAACTGAGATGAAATCACGAAAAATAGGATAAGATCACAAAATACCAAAAAGTTCAGGGAGTAAAAAGTGCTTCGAATTTAATTTTAATCCTAAATCAGCTTTTTTCTTTTTTTTTCTCTCTTTTAAATGAACTTTTATAATATATATTTTTATTATTTATTACATTTTGCAAGAGCAAACTCACGTATAACATATAAGAAAATCATATAAAAAGAAAAACCAAATAATATTTTATTTAAAGTCTAACATTTTTAAATTAAAAAAAAAACAAAACACACATAATACCACAATTTTTTTGTTAAATTGGATTGGTATAATCTTTTTAAATGTTTGTAGAGAATATTAGAATGTTTTTTTTTGTTATGTTAAAAATAGTCTATGTTATTGTAAAATGTAAAAAAATCTGTAGATTGTTTATTTTACTTGCTGAACTAACAAAATAATGTAATGTAAATAACATTAAAATAAATCAATATATTCGGTGGTAATTTTTTAGTTTATGTACAAAATGTAGAAACTCGCCTTCAAATATAAGAAATATGTGATTAAAATATATAAATTTTATACAAATTTCTAAATATTTAACGTTTTTTATTTAGTAAAATACTGAAACGAGTTCTAGCAAAAACTTTTTAAATTATTTGTTTTGGTTTTTAAAGTAGGTTAAATAAAATTTTACATTTTTACTTTTTTAAAAAATATTTTAAAAAGAAACAGCACTTTTTACTTCCTAATTTTTTTCGATATTTTGTGATCTCACCCCATTTTTCAGGATTCCCTCTTAAATTATTTAAATTTGCGCCATACCGCTAATCACATGACATATGTTAAAATCGAGTTTTAGGTTATCGGACATGCAGAATTGATTACCAAAAAAACAATCAAATTTTGTCTTGATAAAAATCCCATATGTTGCAAACTTTTTGCTGGTCACTGTAAAACTGATTTAAAGAAAGTATTAACTGAACCAAAACTATCCATATTAACATAAACTTTAAAATACTTCTAAAGTGGTTTAATATGGTTTAACAATTTGACATAAATGTGGAATTGTATGCAAAAATGGGAACGTGCAAAACTGACAACATGCAAAATGCGAATGTATAAAGCGCATGCTTTCCACACATCAATACAACACTGCAGTCTTACTTTTGTGTCTATCCTTAAGATGAGTTGTTAGCGTTCTTCTAAATAAATAGTAAAAGTTAATTGAAAGTAATAAACAGTAAGTTACTAAAAAAAATGGCTTTACGATATTACCTGTCTACCTGTCAGTTAAAAGAAATGCAAATGTGAAAGCATATTTTTATGTGTCATGCATGCAGGATGATCAAAATTTTACTAATATTGCAAATTGCAATTTAATCGGTATTATTAGTCGGTGCAAAAAATTATTAAAGTTATTTAGAACACAGGAACAATATTTTAAAGTTTATCATTTACTTTATTACAATTTACATTTATTAACTCTATAATAAATAATTAACTATATTTTAAATCTGTTAGAGTAACATACCAGATAGACAACGCAATGTAATTAGGCTTTGGACTAGAGGTATCTTTTTTATTTTTGGTATGGAAAATTGATAATGTATATCCAACTGCACTTTGTGAATCATTCCGACTGATAGTTAACGACATTTTGGTTTGATTTTTGTATAAATTATTTAAACATACTTTCAAAATTAATATTTTTTCCAAGCTTCGTTTTTAAACAAAAGCATACATTTTTTTAATTGAATAGCCATACCGAGCGTTGGTATTGGTCATAAAAATAATGTGACAAATTTCAAGAATGATCCGCAAAAATTAAAAAAATAAGATACATTGACCAAAGCCTAATTTAGTGAACAAAGTCATACACTATTGCTATTACTGAAACAATAAATATTACACTTTGTAACTAAGTTATCGATACCTTGCCATTAGGTTAGGATAAATATTGACCAAATTTATTTTTGAAAATCAAAAAAGGGTTCGTTTTATTTATAATATTATTTTTGCAAAAAATTAGCTTTATCCCATTAGTTTAACAGTTCCTTTTTGCGACCTTTTTAAAGAATAAAATCCCAATACCCACAGAGCTACAGGTCTTTCTACAATACAAAAAAACGATTTAATTGTTAAATTCCTTATGAATTTCTGTCGAATCTTAAAACTTGATATTTTTCATGTTCCCAATTTCATGTAGTTGTTTGATAAAGCTTCCGGCAATCAGCGAGCGGCTCGTAGTGTCACAGCGGCAAGGACGCATTGGAATATGTTGTAATAAATTGAATCCTTGCCTAACAGTCAAATTCGTGCGTCTCGCCTGGCGTCACGGACGTGTTGTCGGCTGTTAAGCGGGACATCGACGGGGCACGAACGTTGTGTCATATGAATTTTCATGTGACATTGACATACGCTCGTCGCAACCAAAAGTAAAAGTTCTGCTTCGTCCGAATCACTTGACATTTTTCTTAACAATAAAAATCATCGAGAAATACACGTTTGCGGGACAGCTAATCGCGTTGTAGCTGTGCATTTCTGATTTGACCTGCACGTTGCGCCCATGCTCTGCGACTGCCTCGTCCCGCTTGCTGTTTTCCGGAAGCATTCTGATTTGACTACCACGTTGCGAAGAACTAGAATATACTACTCAGCAAAGCCAATATTTTTTATAACAATAAATATAGATATATGGAAATGGATTTATATTTAAACCTTAAAATTAAAAATATGATTTTAATATTCTTAAAAGGCCATCCAAGTATTCGGGAGTAACTAAACAACTTAAAAAATCAATCAATCTATACTAATACTACAAAAAGGTAAAGTTTGTAACTTGTTTGTAACTTGTTTGTTTGTTGCCTTAACCTTCGGAAATACTGAACCGATCATCAAAACTCTTTCACAATCAGAAAGCTAAACTATTCAGGAGTGTTATAGGCTATATCATGATTAGAACAAATTTTAGGCAAAAATAATGGCATATGTATTTCAAGTCACCGGAAAAATGTAATAAGTTGCACGGTTCGAAATTAATATAAGCCTCAGTGGTTCGATTCTCGGCTAAAGCAGATTATTTTTTTTTATAAAAAAGTGTGACGTGTTGGCTGGTTTTAAATAAACTTACGCAAAATGTGCTTCATATCTGAGCCAATTGAATAAAACATTTGGATTGTATTTTGTTACAGTAATAAATACTAATAGGGAAAGTAAAATATTTTAAAATGAGTATTTAAAATCAAGATCTTTGAACTGGTACTCTGTAATATTGTAATCTGTAATACTCTGTTGTTAAAGATAACCAGCATTTTTCAAATTAAAACAAATGTTATAGTTTATTTTGTTTTCTGGGAATATAAATTTAAACACAATATTATTTGGCTTTTCTCCAGAATAAAGATATATATAATAAATGTTTTATCTCAATAAGATGGGTAATACCGTTCACCATTCAAAAACAATGTTTCAGTAATAAACAACGTGTTTCATTTACTAAGATTTTTAGCAATTACCTGTTGTTCTCCTATTTGCACTGGCACGCCACCTGGTGTCAAAAAATCAACTGGTGCGTTAGGATCAGTGATCGGTTGAGGAATAAAAAGTTCATCTGTGGAGTTGTAGCAGTTGGTAATTTTTCTGGAGCCGGCAAGGAGCTAGGGCCAGTAGTAGATTTTGCTCCATTTTGTTTAAATATGTCTACATATGAAGTCTTTAAATCTATTAAAAAAAAAAACATGTTTAATTGAAATTCAGTATAGCCATAGCATTCTATAAAAATATCAGTTATCACATTTAAGATAAAGTAATTAACCATGCATCATTAAAGAAAAGTTAAAACAACTATCGCCGAAAACTAATTTAATAAAATAATACAATGCGTCCATAAAGTACAAATTCGAATAACATTGAGGTAATACAGTTATAGTAATAAAAAATGCGTACAAGGATTAGAAACCTTACCTTATTTTTATGTAAAAAGGGGCTTTTCAAACTGACGGTTAAAAGTAGGTGAACACACATAGATTTTTAAAAATTTAAAAAATTCGCGAAAAGCGTGAACATGGATGTAAATTAATCAAATTAAATTAAATAAAAACTCTAAGTAAATATATATCCTTCTTCTATTCTACAGACTACCAGAGTCTTTTTAATTTTCTATAATTCACGTGGTATCTTTTACTGACAAGATCATAATTTGTTAAACATTGCCACCCAGGTATTTTACGAGAATACGCCAATGTTTTCTTTTATTGAAAAAGTATGACATTTAATAACTTCCAACAATGTGTGTGACAATCAAAAAGTCAGTTTTAAGCTAAGTTTACATCTGACATTTATTGCATAATATTTATGTCAGATAAAAATGTAAAGGGCCAAAAATTTATGTCTGACATAATTGTATACTCTCGAGTAAAATATATCGACACTTACACTTAGATGTAAGAGTCGCGTGCCACAAGTTTTAGGCCTGCCGCAAATTGAACCCAGCCCACGCCCAGCCCACGCACAGCACATGCGTAGCCCACGCTCAACTCATCCTTGCCACGTCCACGTTTTTGATCAGTTTACCGCATATTGGATCCAATTTGGGATCAACCATATTTCAGATTCAAACGCATGTTGCACAAGACCCACAAAATCTGTGCGGCGAACACAAACCTATCCACGCGTGGCTTGCAGCAGAATTGCCTAGCTCTGAGCTGGGTCCAATATGCGCCACTCCATTTAAAAGTATGTTTTACAAAGTTATGCACACGTGGGCTGCGCGTGTGCTGTGCGTGGGCTGGGTTCAATTTGCGGCGGGCCTTAACTCGCTTGATAGAAATCGCATAAATGTTCTATAAACTGTCCATACATTTCTTGCATCCGGAGCTATCATACACATATGCACGATAGAAATATCAAGTAATGTCTGTAATAATGTTTAATACTTTTTAATAAATATAACTATAATTTTTGGAAATTATCAATTGATGGCACATTTTCTTAGCGAAGGTGAGCGAATTGCCCTTGTAATGATAATTGGATACAATAACTATCACCAACATATCTATAATTTTCTAAGAAAACCAAAAATGCAATATTAAACAGGGTATTCCATTTAAAAAACTAAACCTGTATATCGTTAGGCTTTTAGGGTACCCTGTATAATTGGTATAAGTGTCACAAATGTGCTTTATAGACGCAATGTATAAATGTTTTAACTTACTTCGTCCTCGCTGCATTTTAAACATATTAGGCTGTGCAGGTTTCGGTGGCCCTACATCTTCATTTAGTACGGCCGATGATCTGACTGAAGGCATTGACACTGGTCCCGATGACCCCGCATTAGGATCTGCATTGAACGATGGATAATTTATAGTAAGGTTACTGTTAAAGTTACCACTACTGTAATCCAAACTACTATAATTCAAACCACTACTTGAATTGTCAAAACCTGTACCTGGCGGTTGAGTCTGTGATACCGGCATTTTCGGCATTATATCTGACATTTTGGGAGGTGGCTTAAAGTCGTTTCCTGGGTCGTTGGCATCACCATCGACGTTTATCCAACGTTTTTTATTTTCATCCCAAACGATCTAGTAAAAACAAATTATATAAAATGTTCTTTTTATTAGCTTTAAATTGACATTATAAGATATAGTTAAACTATTCTATAATGCTTAGGAGTATGTGCTTTTTCTAAAAATTATATTTGCAAAATACTGGCTAGGTGGGGAAAAATACAATTTGAAGTTTAAAATACTCGCTAAACCGTACATTTTATCGTCGTATCGCTGTTTATATAGAAGTGACGTCACTAATAAACAGAGGTGCGTTTATATCTCATAAAAAAAGTATGGCAAAGGGGCAACGCTACCTCTAGTATGTGTATGCTCTAAGGGCACGACATATAACAATCTTGAATTTGTGACCTACTGAACGCACTTTATGTACTAGTGACGCTCTGTCGCTCTGATTAGTTTTTTCGGATTTATGGCAGGATTTTTATTTTATACATTCATTTTATTTTATTACAGGAAAAATAAACACGTTATTTTAAATCCATAAATCCTATTCTATACAGGTTCAGTTAAATAACATAACATATAGGCAATGTGAGGAAAAAAGACAATCTAACTAAATCCCGGCATGTAAACATGCGTGACTAATAGTACTTGTTTTGTTATTCTATTGCTTGCCGATGAACCAAACAGCGTTGCTCACATTGTATATTAAATAACAAACAATAATAATTCTTGGATGTTTCTATCATGCCTATTAATAAAAGCAAGTTAGTGAGAAAGTTGTTATGTGGCATTTTACAGGATCTTTTTTTAATAAGCCTTGGGTTACTAAGACCTCTCATTACTATAATTTATTGTTATGTTGTCCATTTTTTTTTTTATAAAAACAAAAGGTCATTTTGCCCATAAAATGTTCTCTACAGGATGGTGCGGTAAGTAAATGCACTAATATTCAATTGTTACGAGAGTTGTCGAAATTCAACGAGTTTAATCTAGTTTTAAATAATTTTGGGTGAATACTATTTTATAAATGAATAATAAGAAGGAAATATATTGGGATTTTGGAAACTATATGAGATAGAAATATGGTTAATTAAAGAATGTCGTGGGTCATTCAACCGTAAATCTAATGCCGTTTTGCTGGCTAAATCTTTTTGGTTTTTAAGTGATTTTGAAAAAATGAAAATGTGCATTTTTGAAAAAGTGCTGTAGTTTTTTTCCTACATAATGTTCTGTAATTTGTAAAAAGATGATTGGGACACTTATTGAAAGAAATTCATTTTTATGTTTAGATTTTAATTTAAACGTTTCGGTTTTGAGATAACAACATCATCAACATTTGTTTCCCTTATGGCAGCTACTTTTTTCACATTTATAAAAAATGATAAAACGATGTATAACACTTTATAGTGTTTTTTTATTATTATGTCAAAAATGGTAAAAAATATTTTTGTGCCAGTTGGTCATAACTGCAAAAGTTATTAGCCCCAGAAACATTTGCCATTCAATTCTTAGTAAGGACCTATGTTAAGACAATTAATGTAAGTGTATTTTTACTATTATTAAACTTGTGTACCACAAAGATGGATATTTACCCTGTGGGCATCGTCATATTAAAGTTAATTAAGCTGTAAACTTTTTAGCAGAAATAGATATATGTGATCAAAAACATCTATTTTTTATTTTATTTTTATTCATAACATACAAACACTACATTGATAGTCTCAAAATTGACACGAACACAATTGAAAAACTAAATTATACTGTGAACACCTTGTATAAAAAAGTATACATTTTTGGGAATTTTAAAATAAGTATACATTTAAATTAGGTTACCTAACATTGGGATTTTTTCTAAATATAAAACAAGTCGTCATATGTTAAGGTCTCAAACCATTTAAATTATAAACTAATGATAATTAAAATTAAAGAATTTTCTAGACCATACTTAAACAATAACATAGGCAACCAACAAATTCTATATTTAAACACAACACAATTTGGGTGAGGAAGAAGTTGACTCCAAAAATACTGGGTGTAATTTCTAGTTAAGCCCCTACGGGCTCCCTCTAGTTGGGGGATGCCTGTACTAAATTAAGTTAGTTAAATAGTTCCTGTAGTCTAATAGTAAAATAAAAAAGATAGTTTTTTGGTCGGTCTCATGGTCCCAGAAGATAGTTCCATACGTTAGATTAGTCCCAGTGAAGTAAAATGGTCCCGATGTTTTTAAAAACCTATGTCACATATGGTGGAGGGGCCCTCGATCCCAGTGACCTTTGTAAAACGTCAGTTATGGTAAGCTGTGCCCACTCAAGTTCCAGTGCCCTTTGTGAAGCGATATGAAACGTCGCCCATAGTACGCCCTTCCTGCCCCCATTGTCTTTGTGGAAGAAAATGCCACATATATGGTAAAGGCGTCCCGTTCTTCGCAAAAGACATGTGTTTTAAATGACGAAGACAGGGATAAAATGTGTCGCGGAGCGTACCTGCAAGAAGCTCATATACTAATATCTATGAAAAAAACAATGTTTTTAATACTGACTTATTTTTATTAACAATCTACATGCATATGGAAGCAAAAAAGCTTAAGAAAGGCTTTTAATAGTAAAAATTAAAATACAAACATTCAAACATAGTTTGCAGTTTATCTTACATTTTCATATTACATGAGCTGCAATTGAAAAGTTAAAGCCTTTTAAAATATAATTTTCTAGAAAAACAATTATAATTATAAAACTAAAAACAGTGGTTTGGTAATAAGTGAGAACATTGTTTTTCACAGGTCATTATGTAAGTAAAATTTAGTTTTCCAATTGTGTTCACACGATGAGTTTACTTGGTTTTTGTATGTTGATTGTTATGTTATATTGTTAGCACGCACACTTACTTCTTGTAGAAAGTTAACAGGATGTTAATAACACATATTTTACTATGACGGTGCACACAAGGTAAATATATCATTGTTTGGACACATAAGTTTTAAAAAGTTAGACATAAACTTACATTATCTTTCCAAACATGGGTCCTTATTAGGAATTGAATGACAATTTTTTCTAGAGCTAATAGTTTCCGCAGTCATAGCCAACTCGGTCAAAAAAAAAATCGATTTTTGACATAAATATTAAAAATTCCTATTAAGTGATATACATTATCTTAACAACGCCATAAGAAAAAGTAAAGTGTATAATGGTATTTCAAAACCGAAACATTAAAATTAAAATCTAAACTCAAAAATGCATTGCTCTTAAAAAGTTGCCTTAACAAAGTTATTACAGATTCTAAAAATTATTTCAAATTAAAAAAAAGCATTTTTTAAAAGCGCACATTTTCATTTTTTTTTTCAACAAACAAGAAACAGCAGCTGTCAAAACAGCATTAGATTAACGGTTGAATGGCATACAACTTTCCCCATTTAACTATCTTTCTATGTCTTGTATATAAAAATACATTCCCTATCAATTTCGGATACACTGCAGCTGACTAATTAAAATGTTTAACTTAATAATATTTCTATTCTCACCTTCGGATTTTTGTCATCAGGCAAAATCATCTGATTTTTAGGCTTCATGGACAATTTACTAAAAATGCCGCCAAACCAGCCAGTGCTCTGTTTGGGAGATTGAGGTTGAGGCTTTGCTTGAGCAACACTAGTTCTTCTTTCCTCTTTTTTATGCTCGTCATCAAAAGTGCCTTTTTCCTTGGATTCATTAGGCAAAGAAATTTGAGGTGCAGTTGGGCGGTCCTAAAACAAATACAAAGAGGGAGAAAAAATTACTCAAGTTGTGCAAATAAAACAAGCAAAAGAAAAGTGTGTGGAAATATTAAATTAACTTGAGAAATTTGACCAACTAATGAATGTTTATTTTTTAAAATTATTTATTTTATACTCTTTTTGAAGTAAAAATACTATACTGCTTGTTATTATGTTCGATTTTAACCCATGTACGCTCTAACGCTAAGTCATCTATTCGGCGAATAACTCAAGAGGATAGTTTTTATCGTTAGAGCTCTGTTAAGAATTTAAAAATAGGAAAGCTTTCATGAAATATTATTTTTTCTATATTTATTACATTTCCACGTACACACAACTTTTATCATTGCATTCACTATTATTTTTAATTTTGATATTATATTTCTTCGAAAAATGTCTGGATTTTATATTGGTCATTATAGTGTCACCTAGTTTGCTAATATAGTACTGCCAATGTAAATGTCGAAAGAAATCTGATTAGATTCTTAAAACAAGAACTATTGCAATTGCTACTTGCAGATTTTTTATACAGGGTGTCTCACGGTCGAAGGTACATTTTAGACGTTTATAATAAAAAATTTAAGATTTGTATAATAAATGTTTAAAATGGCGGCTGTTGACTTCCAAACATTTTTAAATACGTATATTCGGAGATTCAGTTGTGGCTTTCCTTATCTCTCTGACATCAAGCTGATCAAAACAAGTGATTACTCGTTGGCGGAGGTCTACTTTGGTCTGTACCGGTGTACTGTATATTTTTCTTTTTAAATTCCCCACAAGTAAAAATCAAGGGGCGTAAGATCGGGTGATCTAGCAGGCTAATTCCATGGTCCCAGACGTCTTATCCAACGATCATCAAACATCTTGAACAACTCTCCTGTAACTGCCTCAGTACAATGGGTAGGTGCTCAGTCAAGTTAAAACCAAGTAGTACGATAATCTTTTACTCATGAAATATTCAGAACATCGTTTAGAACTGACCTAAGAATTTGAACCTATCTTTCAGAATTTAGCCATTCATCGTAAATATAATATTCAATTTTGTCGTCTTTCAGAAGGCAAAAAACATTAAAACTGAACTTTTCCTGAAACCTCATTTCCTTCACAGCGTGCGGATTGTAATGAGCCCAAAAATGTGTGTTTCTCCTATTAAAAATGCCATCCCTGGAAAATTTAGCTTCATCTGTTCAAATAATTTTCCTTAAAAAATTAGAATCTTCTTAAATGTGAATCAGAACCGTTTCACAAAACTACTCTACGTTGATAATCATCCGGGTTTAGGGCTTGAACTTTTGTGAATTTGTAAGGGTGCATATTATGATTATCACGAATTCTTTGAACAAAGGCACGAGTTAAGCCTAAGTTATATTCTGCACTTCTGGTGGAAGCTTGGGGAAGGCGTGAGAATAGGCTAAAACATTAATGATGTTATCGTCGTCCGAAGTTATTGGCCTGGGTAACTGCCTTTTCGGTTTCAGATTTGACCCATAATTAATAAAATTATTTTTTAATCGTACAAATTTTTTGTTGTTCATTGGTTGTTCATCGGGAAACATCTCATTGAATTTTCTGCATGTCCTTGTTATTATTTGGTCACAATTTCTATGAAGAATAAACAACTTTATCAAAACTTCATTTGAATAGTTATTTCTTTCCATTTCTTTAATTTATTTTTTACTTACTTTGCTTACAAAATATGTATGCAAAGTAATAATATTAACACATCAACTGTCAAATATTTATATTATTTTGAGTCATGGTATATCATGGCCATTTACGATAAAAATACTTAATATGCTAAATTTCGATTTTTACAAAAATTTGCTTTTATCTACGAAACCTTAGCATTTGGGTATAGGAACAGGATATATTATTTGAAAAAGCTTTTAATTGTCCTTCAGATTCTTTTATAATAACAGTGTTCCATTAAAAAAATGACTTATAACATTTCCATATCTAGAGATACAATCACGAATTTTAAGCGACCCTGTATAATTGAAAATACATTTTTCCATACAAAACCAAACCAGAGGACCTTTAAATTCTACACCCTAAATTTCAAATGTCTACGAATATAGATAGAGTAATAAAAGCTTTTTATTTAGAGACATGTTTTGAACAGAAAATATGGAAAATAATTATTTACTCGAAAACCGTTGGAGATAGGTATAGGACAAAATGAGGCAAACATATTCAGAAGGTAGTGGCGGATCCAAAAATAACAAAATATACAGGATGTTCCATTTAAAATTTCAAAGTTGATGCTACTGTCGCTGCATCGTTAAAAATATTTTGGATCGTTAGAATGTCCCGTTTTCCGTAAACGTCTAATGTACCATCGACCGTGAGACACCCTATATATTGAATATTTTTAGACTAAGGTTTAAATGATGGTGTAGTTATGTAATGACTGGAGACCAATAGCCAATATCATCCCTAATAGCATATTTTTTCAAAAGTTAATTATAATTCACATTATTGATACATTTTCAATTTTTTAAGCGCAGCGCATGCACCATCCGCGCTCCTTTTGTTTTGGTAGCTACGAAATAAAATGAAAAAGACAAAAGATCATCTTGAGCGCCCTCTGCAGTACTCCTTCTACCTATTATACTCAATGGTAAGATATAAGAGAAATTATAAAAACAAAGAAAATACCACCTCATGTTTTAATAAAGTTTTTGTTAAATTAATACTTTTAATAATAGGAAGGCATATTATCAAATATCAAAGAATAATTAACAAATATATGACTTAGGGTTCATCGTTATACTGAATCCGATTCAACCGATCGGAAAAAACTTAATCCGATAAAAAACTGCGATATACACGTTTCAGATTGGGTATGGGAGTTGATTGAACGCCATAAGTCAATCCTGTTTTTCAAGCGATTTGAATGGAGTTCAGTCCGATCGGAGGTTATATTTGTACGATATTGGTGTTTGAAAAGGTTGGAAAAATGACAGTTAAGTAAAACAGCTGATAAGTGTAGAAACAAATTAGTGGGGAATAAAATAAGCTTAAACATTTGCTAAAAATATTGTGATAGTGTTTCTTTAGTGGTTTGCGTTATTATTTTGTCTTATTTTTGAAATTAAATAAAATTAATGAAAAAATAAATAAAAAAGAACTGAATCATTTAGCACCTTAAAAACTTTTTTCGCGTTTCATTGGCAAGTGGACCATTATTATTAAGACAAAATAAGAGAAGAAAATATGATAAATAACAATTTATGTTAAAATTATGTTAATTCTATTACAAGAATTTAGGATATTCCAAGAAAATTTTTAATGATGTCATATTATAAATTACCCTAAATTACTTTTGAGGCATTTAAACTAATTTTAGAGTAATTAATAACTTTTTGAGGTATAATAAGAAATAATTCAAATAATAGTTGTAGTAACTTTATACACTGAAGTATTTAAACAAAAAATATAACTAGTATTTAAATCACGTTTTATATACACTTCAGTATCCAATACAAATACTTCATACGGTGTATGTAAAAACCAGATACAAAAAAAAACAAATAGTTAAAACATAGTACATTAATATTAAAACGATAACTAAAACATTTTTAAGTAATTTACACGAAGAAGACGGTCAACTAATCAAGGAAGATGTCAATGCAGGGTTCTTTGTGTAATTCTACCAGCTAATGTTAAACACATAACTTATAAATATCAAATTTCTTATTAAAGTCCTTATAAAAGCTGTTCGTAATAAATCCATTATAGTTGAAATATTTAAACGTGTCTGGTCAAATTTCTCAAAAATTTAAATAAAAAAGCTACAAAGGAAAAAAGAGGATTTGTTAAAAATACAGCAAGCAGAAAATCTACTTCTACTTTTTTAGCACAATCTAATAAAAAATAATGAGGATTAAATAAAAACAATAATATTTATTTCATAACTTTTATTTATAACAATAAACATACAAGCTTCAAAAATTTCATGCTTAAAAATAATTCCAAAATATATGCCAATATCCCTTACAAATTTTGGAGTCCTTGCATTTAATGAAATTTATCTGTATACGGTTTTACGTAAGTGGAAAACTTTTTAAAATATTTTCTTAGGTAGTAGTTATTTTAAAATAACGCCAGTGGTGGCACTACCGCGTTGTCTAAAAGGTGCTGTCAAATGCAAAAACTTGATGTTTCAGTGCTTGGGCAATGTTGACGGATCAAGGAGAAAGATGGGTTAAACATTTAATAACCCGACACCCACAGTACTCAGGTACTTAGGCATAAAGCTTTCGTGGACTCTTACAAAAAGATAAAAAAATGTTAAAAAGTTATTCTTTATACAAAATAAATAAAAAGTTTTGCTAGAACTAACCAAAACTGAGAATTTATTAACAGAGAAGCGTGAAAAACCGTTAGCACCCTTGATATTACTGGTTCAAAAATTTGTCTTCCTAAACGTCTTCTATTGACACTAACGGGTTAATAACACAAACACTGAGAAAAATTTATATGACATAATAAAGCGCCTTACGTCGGGTAAAATATTTCAAAAGAAAAATAATTTAAAACAAAAGTAATAGTCCCTGGACCAGTAATGAAATAGACTTCATAATAAGAACACTTTTAAAACCTTTTTAGGGGGTTTCTTTTGACGAGTTTACCACGAATATTCATACTGCAATATATTGAAACGGCGCTTTAACCCAGCCTATCAATGTCAAATGTTTCGGGCGTCGGACTGTGCGAACGCGTCACTTTTTCTGTCGGACTGTTAAAACATTTTGCCAAAAATCGTAAGGATAACAGTCACGAAACCCGCCAAGGCCGATACCCGAAACCTGTGTTTGAGCCTTATAGTTTCATGAATGTAAACCTTCCCCTATTTGGCAAAATGTTTAAAAATTGCATGTAAAACATTGTGGTAAACTTATACAACAAAAAAAGAGGCGCGTTCGCCCAGTCTGACACCCGAAACATTAGATATTCACAAGCGGGGTCAAAGCGCCGCTTCCATATATGGCGGTATAAATATTCGTGGTGGACTCGTCAAAAGGAACCACCCTAAAAGGTTTTAAGAGTGTTCTTATCATGAAGTCCATTTCATTACTGGGCCAAGGACTATTATAATGGGAACTTTTAGGATAACAAAATTAAAAATAACTACTATGTTAGGTAAAAGTTTACTTATCGGACACCTTTGATAATTTTTGGATACGGGATTTTTAGTAGTGCTGATCACGAATCTAAAATAATTTTTAGTCTCTAGCGATTTACAAGGTGTTTCCCAGATGTGGTAACAAAAAAATGAAAAGCTTATTTTCTTGCTTATTTATTAGCTAATTCTACTAAAAAGAGTTTTATATAGACATATGTAGGTCCGGTAATGAACCGTTTTCAAGAAACAGGATGTTACACTTAAAATTAAAGAAAAATAGGTTTTTATTATTATTAATTATTTCTTAAAAAATCTTTATTCGATTTTGATAAAATTTGGCAGGGTTCTAAAAAACAGTAAGGAGCTTATTTACCCATAACTTAAATAAATTTATTAGGTCCAGTGGCCCTTGAACAATTATTTCTGACAAAAATAATGTACGCTACTAATTTATGCGATTTTTTTTTAATACGCAAATTAAAATATTATCCGCTAAACTGCACATTCCTGGATCATAAGGAATTTTTTCTTCAAAAAAGTGTCCTAATTTCTTAATAGCGACAAAACAACAAAATTACATAAATAAAATACTTTTATATCTAGTGCAACAAATTTGACTAAAATAAGGGTTTTTGAAATTTCAAAGTTTTTTCAAAATTTACCACTTTTTATCGTGAGAACAAAAACTTGCGGACCCTGGTTTTGTATAAACGTTTTATTTTTTCATAAAATTAGCCAATAACTAAGCCCCTTAATTTTTTTACCGCCATTAGGTTGGGAATCTTGGAAATGGTAAGACATACAAAGTCGATTAAATGATAACAAAATTATGGTTTTATGTCCCTAATAATATGCTGTACGAAAACGAAACTTCGCATTTTAAATAAAATACACCATTAGAAAAAGTGGAATTGCAAAAGTGCAATTTATTTTAAAATCGAATATTAACCGACTTCGTATCCCTTACCATTTCCAAGATGCCCATACAGGCCCTCCTTATCTTGGACACGTCGTATACTTCTGTGTCATCAATGCTTTTTCTACATATGGTTCTTCCTTGTAAACCATTATATACGTTTTGGACATTAGCTCCTTTATAGACCGTTTACAAAGTTTATGCAAGCCAATAAGTCAAACTTTAAAATGCAAGGGCTTAACAGTCAGTCATTCTTACATATAAACATAAAATATACATGTATCACTACACAACACTTATATGTAATTATATTTTCTTATTGAGTAATAAATGTTTAACAATAACAACTTGCTCGTTTCTTATAACTAAAATATGTCTTTATTAAATAGGTTTGATATTAATTAGCATACAACAAAGCAAATAACTGTTACTAGGGCAGTAGATCAAACAATCCTGCACTTTAGAACAAAATTAAAACATGACAGAAACATAATTTCTGAGCTAAATATATCTGCCTGTCGGTCTTATTTAATTTTATTGATTGATAGCACCGAAAAATAATTGGAATTTGCGCTTACTGCCGTTTACACGAGAGTTTAATGTGAATTCAAACGGAATTATTTACATATTTATTCCGTTTGATTGTACTGCGAATTACGACTTTTAAAACGGTTTTAGAGCGTTTTCACATGCGGTTTTTTTCAAATACGCGGTTAGCGGATTAAAGCGTTCGTGTAAACTAAGTAGATGGTTTGTAGAAAAATTTACACTTTTAGCACATGCAAGCGCTGTCTGAATACGACATGTTTATAAATGAAGAGCTCGAAATCAAAACGCAGTTTTTGATAAATTACAATTCTTAGGATTATCTCACAATTTTTACTTCGCGATTAATTATTTTTGTTTAAAAAGTTCTTTAACCGAAATATATCATATTATGAATATATTTTTTAAATTATCCATGTTTCATTTTTTTAATCATAAATAGAAAACGCAAAGAAAAATTGTGAGGTAATCTAAAAATTGTGTTCTATTAAAAACCGCTTTTTCATTTGGAGCTCCTCAAATATGACGGCAAGAAGTAACGTATTTTGACAAAAAAGGATATGTTTTCAGGCTTGTGTGGAAATCGCGAGAAATCATGAAAGTCCATTAGTATTTATATAATTCCCTGTAGCTGAGAGCCAGTAGTCTGTGTTGAATAAAAAATTCTCACAAGCAATGTGCACAAGAAATATTTTGATAAATTCTAGGACAACAATATGAAACCTTAGAAAAGGACCTTAAAATAGGGCTGGGATAACCCGTGCATTGAAGCCGCTCGGCTTATTGTGCGCCCTGTCTTTTACGTCTGGGTGATGTCAGCCAGACGGGACCTACAACTTAACGTGGCTTCCGAACCACGGCCCTATGCGCGATAACGACCGCGTCCCCACCCAGGGGTACGTAACGAACCAACCAACTGAGGGGGTCCGCATGCCTCCGATTGCGCAGGACACGGCAAAGTGTGTTCCGGTGCCCTAGTTTGGTGGCCTTTAGCGTCGATACATTTTGCAATTTGTCCGTCTGTTGTTGAGCTAACCACTAAATTTCCGACCAATTTATAAATAAGTATTTGGCCTTAGCAGGATTCGAACCCACCTCACGTCCGTTGTGCGCCCAACGACCTAGTGCTTTACACAGCAGGCCATCACCGGACCTAGGACAATATGTAACAGTAATATTATGACCCAACAACATAATAATAAAAAAAAATAATAATAATAGTAACCGAAACCAACATTCTTCTTAGCGACAAAAGGTGGTGCTTAAAGTTTACAACATTTAAGAAGTATCTTATTCTTGTTATAAAGTGCAAGATTTACATGTATTAATTATAGCACTATAGAAGGACTAATGAAAAAAATAGTTTAATCTAGTAATTTTAATGCTATTTGGGCAAATGCTGTGAATAAGGAATTTATTAAAGCTTGGGTGGTGAAAGCTTCATTCTAGAAGAAATAGTAAAATCTTCACTACAATTTTGTCTTCTACACAAGTATGCAATAAACTATCTGGTAAAAATGTATGGACATTATTTTTACTAGAAATGCATTTTAAAATATTATAATAGATATTTTATTAGCATTACTTTCCTTGTAGGTTGGTAAAATACTTATAATGTACTTTTATACAGCGTCAGCTAAGTCAAAACGTTCACATGCAATGCGTGGAAGAGAGACCGTCTAACGAGTGTAGAATACTAACATGTAGACATTAAATAAATAATTCTGGCATGTAAACAAGGTAACACACCGCACAGTACGTCGATATGTGGATCCAAATGCCAAAATTACTTTCATAACAACTTAAATGTATAATATGTGTAATAATGTGTTAAATGTATAATAATATTACATTATTTATTACCAGACCATTATACCTTACTCAATTATTAAGAACAAAACTATTTAAGTGCAATTAGAGGCACTGTGCATAGGTCCCGCTTTGTTGTTGCTTTACTAACCTATATACCTTTTCACTTAGCTGAACCGATATAGCTCAAATATCACGTTTTTTATAAAATGGGAAAATATATATTTTTTTTTGAAAAGGCCAAAAAGATCCTACTAAGAATAAAAAAAACTGATAATTTTAACGCTCTAAACACGCATTTTGTCTATGACCAATTAAAATTTAAAATCCATTAAACGTAACACATAATTAACACCTTATTATGTAAAAAATGCCCAGCAACAATAACATCTACAATTTACACAAGGCATCCAGTGACTTGAAAAAAGGCGGCAAGCTATTTAGTCTAAGAGCCAGTGCAGCTCAGGCTAACTGCATGTATTTGATCAGACCTGGGGTTTTATGCACACCTTTGGAAGATTTAAACACTATGTACAGGAGACGCCTTTTCGTTGACCTTGCAGGGTATAGTGAAAACTTAAAAAGAAAACAAATGTTATTTCGATTTCTATTTTTGAAACAAATTCATTGGTTAAAGGATATCGTGGATAACTTGATTCGTTTTGGAGATACAGAGTGTCTTTTAAATTTTGTCAATTTGGCCAGGCCCTTGTTACTCGCTTTATATTATTTATTAAAATATGTATAGAAAAAAGTGTTAAGAATTTTTACGTAAAATGCAGTGGCGTAACTATATTTTTTCCCCTGACTTTTATTTTAAACTTATAACCCAAAGTTGGGTGCTTTTAAATGAAACACCCTGTATTTTTCATCATTAGTTGAAAGGTTTTCTTAAAAACTATAAAAAATACTACATTTGATATATCTATTTTTTAATATTTTCGGAAACATGGCTCTCATCAGGATTTTTAACGAAAAACCCTGTATGATATATGGCCGGTGAAAAGATATTTTAGAGTTAGTTATTAGGTTAAACAAAATACCATATTTTATATATTTATCTCTTATAGTTTCGGAAATATGACCATATAAATATTAAAAATAGCATATATACACACAGTTACAAGTGCCTGGCCAAATTGACAAGATTTAAAAACACTTTGTATCTTCAAAACAAATCAAGTTAGCCATGATTTACTTTCAGCATTGGATTTGTTACAAAAATTAAAATCAAGATTGCGCAATTAAATTTGTTCTATCTCTTTATACCCAGAAAGGTCAACGAAAGGCGCCACCATGTACGTATGTATATACTCTAGAATAAAGCCGTCTGGTAGTTATGATCAAATATAATTAAATTCTTAATCCTTCTACATGCCTAAATATTTTGTGTTGTTTTACATAGACCCTTTTACAATAAACTGTACAAATTATAAACCACTTATTCTACCTAATACAAGATTGATAAATAGGGCTAGGATTGTGTAAAGCCTTTTTCTTCTTCTAGCTCAGGGAATACAGACATTTATCTGATTAAATTGGCATGGTTGCAATAAGCCCTATACAATTATTCAAAACTTAATCATTATATTGCACAGTATATCTACTAACTATAAAAAAAACCAAAAGGGTTATCCTACTTTAGGGAAATTTGACCAATTTAAACAGATAGAAACATACAATAATTTTTTTATCACACTTTTATTTTACCGTAATTAGTGCTACTTTAAAAATATCAAGAGAAAAATTAGTCACCTAAAAAATTGTATTAAAATCACAAAAATGTTGTTTCCACTTATTCACGACTACTTTTCGATAAGGTGTTTCCTGAGACACCACTGGACCTAATAATTTTAATTTATTTAGGCCCTTATAACTAGAAATATCACTGCCTGTTTGTAAGAAAATCGGCATCAGAGAATTTAAGATTTTTTTATTATTTTAAGACCTTGTATCTTAGAAAGTATGCTTTTTATAAATATGGATTACTTATATTTTTTTATACTTTAAATGTGGAATCATCTCCTGAAATTTAGCAGTATATTTTTCAACACCCTGTGAGTATATTTAATAATTCAATATTATCAATATATTTTCTTATACAACCATGTATGTAATGTTGATATTTCCGACTTTTTAAAAATTTAAATGTGTCACCTTTCTCACTTTTACTTAGACCGTGTTTCCACGGGCAATTTTTGAAGTTGTTATGGCCACAAAAGTTGTTGGTGAGTGGTCTACTGTCGCCAGCCGTTTCAAATGCTAAAATTGTACTTCTTTTTACACGGACGTTTTGACAACCACAATTAAACTTCTGTCGCTGTCAGTCACCGATCCCGTCCACTAACTACAAAACAAAAACAGCGGCTGGACGAACTACTTTTGTGGTCGGATCGGCTACTATCGAACCACTTTTGTGGCCCATATCAACTTCAGAAAGTGGCCCGTGGAAACACGACCTTAGTCAAAAGTAAAAGTAACCCTAGCAACAGTAGGAAGAATTAAAAAGTTTGCCAACTTGACATCCTGTTTGATATTTTAAACATCTTTATGACACATAAACGCGCGATAAAATGTTTGGTGGCGTAATTATTTGACAAATTAAAAATCATTTTGCAAGATGGACATAGGTTTGTTAAAAAAATATATATATTAAGAACTTCTTAAAAACAGGGTTGTAAATAAAATAGTATACAAACCTCGGTGGAAAGTTTTATTACTATATTGAGGAATGGTTCACCTCGGCGTTCCGCGCCTCTGTAAACTATCATTTCTCTTGATGGTAATGAAACACTTTCCACCTCAGTATGTAGTAATGTACTATTATCCAAAAACGAATATTTTAAAATCAATAAAGAAATGCCGAAAATCATTTTGTGATACTTCCCTCGATGCACTAATTATGATAAAATACATATATTTAAAAATAAGGATAAATTCTAAATTTAAAATGTAATTTAAAAATATACGTAAAAAATAGTTTTATTATAAGTAAATATAAATTTTCTAAAAATTATTAATACACAACAAACAACCTACTTTGCACGTTTCTATACATTTCATTGTTGATAAATTGCATTTTAAGGCAAATCGTACTACACTTTTATTAATTGCAACATTAGGCTGAAAATATAGTGGAGTGACGAGGAAAGCGACGAACAAACAGCGCGCTTAAATCAAATGCAAGTGGACAAAGTAACGCGACGAGACTCTGGTCGCGTTACTATGTCCGCATGCATTTGATTATACGCGTTTGATTTAAGCACGATGTCGCGCTGTTTTCGAGTCGCTATCCTTGTCGCTCCATTATATTTTCAGCCTTAGGTAATATCACACAGGATAACATTTAGCGTCGAGCTTTGGTTTTATAAACACGTTGTCCGTTGGTACGTCGATCCGAAAGTTTTCTGATCGATCAGAATATTTTCGATTTACTTTTCATCCGTCAATTTGTATAAATTATCCGTCGACGGCTGAAGTTCAAATAAACCATATTTTTGCCGTAAAAAATTTCAAAATTATTTTAAACAACGATTTTGTCATTTACGTCGCTGTTTTTAAAGTCGCAAAAATAAATGCTTTTAAAATTATTTTATTTCATGAAATCACTTACAATTTAAAGTCCGTTACAACTGAAGTTAATCTATTTTATTTTAAAAATTTAGTAATTTAGTGATGGATGCCATACTGTTACATCAGTTTCTTCCATGTCCATATTTCCATATTATTGTGATAATAAAAACCACCAAAGAACACAATTGACACATGAACGGTCAATTCATTTTGCGTTGTCATTACACGAAATAATTTCGACGCTAAAATAGAATGATTTCAAATAATTTCAAGCGAAAATATGGTTATAATTTTAAATTTTTTCCGTCAAAACGAACGAGTTTGATGTTTAACCTTATTTTTCTAAAAACGTCAGCTTTATTAAAAAATTGCGAAAAACATTAAATAACACGCTGTTCTTAATATTAATGCCAAAATTTGCATTTTTGTGAAAATGCCCGCGAAATTATTTAAAACGCCGCATAGTCCGATGACATCCCTTTTCTATTACTTGTTCCTTTGTTGGCATTATTTAACGTGACGCTTTTCACATAAGCACTGTCAATATTGTGAAGTTGATTGAACTGGCAAATTGTGGAATAAATTTTAATCAACTTTAAAAATTATTAACAAAAAAACTATAAACAATTTTGTTAAAATTTTAATTTTCCCGGGTTGGTGACGTATTTAACTATTGATTAAAATAGTTTTTACCATTACAAAATTTTGGCTAAGAGCCTATTCTTTTCATACAACAAAAACGAACACCAACAAGGTTTTGGGTAAGAGATATTTATTAACACCGAAAGTATTGACGCGTATGCACTTAGTGCATTGTTGTATTTTTCCGCTCAAAACCAAAAAAATAGTCATCCAAGCAACGAGAAATTCGTTGATTTAAGAGGATGCCGTAGCACGTTAAATTAGCTAAAACGCGATTCACTGCCGTTTTTAAATATTTGTTTTGAGAAAAAGTTGTACATAGAAAAAGTTTCCTAAAATGATTCAAAGATTATCGGAAAGTTAATTGATTTTTGGTAATGGTAATAATTAACACATTAAATTTCCTAAAATTACAAAACCGTAAAAATAACTAACTTTCCGATAATGTTTGGATCATTTTAGGACATTTCAATATACAACTTTTTCTCAAACAAATATTTAAAAACGACAGGGAATCGCGTTTTAGCTCATTTAACGTGCTACGGCATCCCCTTAAACCTGTGCGTGATTTAAACTTAAATTATGGCTATATTGACAAACCGTGTTTGCAAGGTCGACGGACGGTCGGATACGGTTTCATGTAAATAGTAATGTCCTTGAGATCAAAATTTTCTACTTTTCGGATAACGTATCGACGGACAACTGATGCATGAAAAGGATACTTTTTACTATTGTTTACACAAAATAAATCCATTTTTTAGATCAATGTCTAAATGACGCCATGGGTATTTTTTTCTTATGTAAACACATAAAGTATTAAAATTTGCTGTGTAAATTTGATTTGGATACTAAAGTTAAACTTTAATTAAATTAATTAACTAGTGAAAATAGTGTAAAAACTATTGGTTCTAAGAAAAAACGGCTTTCGATTTAGTCGCACGCAATTGATCCTCGTGGTGTAGACTAGGTTATTGTAATCAAAAATACGTGCCATATAAAATAAAATACACTCAAAATTTCTGTAAATTTCATCTTTTTAATATCTTAAGTGTGTTTTCCTACGGATTTAAAATAATTCTGAAAATGATCTGAATTAAATAAAAACTGTTTTTTATTGTCTAATTAAATTACATGGAATAACTGCTAACTAAACATGTAAAAAAACTATATACTTTAAAAAATACCCAATACATAATCTGCCCCTTTAAAATATAAATTTTATGTCAAATCTCTTTTATAGTTTTCGCCAGTAGAGAAGATGCCACGGCGTCACCACTTCTGTCTCACTTTCAATTAATCTCCTTTTTGTTGCTCGCACACGATGAAAACGACGCGTTTAGACAGCGATAGTTGATTGCCGTCTTTATTTGTATGACGCTTGTGGCATCTTTGTAACTGGTTTTTAGTCTAGTATAGATGGGTCCACATTTCATTGATTCTAAAAGCAATACCGCAAAGTACACAAAAAATGATAAACTAAACAAACCCTTTTGTGAACAATGATTTATTGCAGCAAAAAATATTTAACCCGACGAGTTTCTTGTTCAACGCTACGTGCCACCGGTTTTATGGTAGAACATAGGCGAAATAAGAGAATGTTTTTAAATTACGTAATACGTGTTTTAGCAATGCTTTTTTATTTATCAAAAATATGTAATCAGGCTCTGTCAGAGGCTATGTACCTTTAAAAGGTTTGTTTACTTTATCATATTTTGTGTACTTTGCGGTATTGCTTTCAGAATGAATTAAATGTAAACCCCTCCATAACAAAAATCCAAACTTAAAAAACAAAATTTAAAAAATAGTTCAATATTCAAACCCCGAATTCATGGAAACAGTATTTGACTACAATTTTCGAAAAGAGTTTTTTTATAGGGAATTTAATTTTCTTTAAAAATATGTGTTAGTAAAATTTTGCAGATCATTAATTTACAAGTTTTGCATAAAAAAATATTCTTTAAAAAAACAGTTAGTCACAATCATGACTTCTTAATATTAATATTAAGGGCTCTAACGTTCACCATATTTTTTTATCATCATGAATGATAATTTTACAGAACCGTTTACAAAATGTATTCATTTTTTTGGCCAGTCAATCGACGTACACAGTATTTTATTAATAATCATCGTTATAATTATTAAAATACAATACACATATCAGAAGTTAAGTGATAGCTAATTTCTCTATTTTAAAATAGTAAACAAATTTATGTACGATTTCAAATCCTAGAACTATTTAGGTTAAAAAATAGCGCACAATACAGATTCAATACTTACATACGCTTAACTTATGCATGTCAAAATTTTTTTCATTGTCAAATAAGTATACAATTACAAAAAAATCTTCAAATGTGTATGTTGGCAGATTTTAATTTCCGTGACATTAGTTAGTTGCAGAAAAAAACTACTGTAAGACTAATAAAAACTGAGATTCACGTTTTGAGATCCTCGCTAATATTAGGAACAAGGGAAATACAAAAATCGTTTACATATATCACTGAATACTTTATAATAATTATACACATATTGACGAATTTGATCTAGGGATCGCAATTCTGTGCAACGAAAAGAGATACTTATTAGAAATATGTAAGAATAAAAGAAATAAAGCATAGACCAGTGTTGCCACATTGCTTTCTGCGTGTCAAAAGATTTGTCCTACTTTTATTTTAATTGGTTTGAAGGGGTAAATAAGAGAGCAATTAATTTGGATGGGTAAGTAGGAGCGCCATTGGTTTGGAGGGGTAAGTCGTCGGTAAACGCTTTCTTGCTTACTGGTTACTCTGCAATTTCAACCTAAGCCTTCGGTGTGCTGGGTAAAACGTAAAAGGTATTGTGTTTTATTCAAAATAATCAGTTTTTATAGAATATTGTGTTTTCGGGTGAAACTTCTTTTTATCTACATGACCACCACACTCCTTTAGACGTTCGGTATTGATCAAAGGAAAACCAACATTTAAGTATAGCTTTAAAACCCAATAACCGCGATGTGTAGGCGGGAATTTTGGGTAACAGTATTTAAACTTTAAATGGCAACTTAAATCGCCAACGTTATTTAACAATTGCTACAACAAATAATTTTACCTGCTCTGAAAAATCTAAATATCAACCTAGCTGACATTTGGTTTCACCAAGAATGTTATCTGGCCCATTATAGTGGAGCAGTTCCAAATAGGATCGGTGGAACCAGAGGCACAATACGATATTCGCCAAGATCTCCCGATTTAGCGTAAAATGGCTTTTGGCTATAGGGTTACTCAAAAGAAATAATATTCGAACATCAGCACGAAAGAGCGACAACTTTCGGGAAATTGCGGCTGAAAGTTTTAAACCCTTGAGAAAATAAGAATCTGAGATTTTTTCTTTATTATTCAGGAATTACGTTTTATTTTTTTTAGAATTATATTTTATTTTAAATAGATGTTTAAAATTTGTTTTATTTTTTAAAATATAAACTTTTTTATTTTAGGTACGTAAAATTTAAATAGTAAAAATGAGAGTTTTCTTTTAATTTACTTTACAGAAACATTAAAAGATAACAATGATTAACTAATACCGTTTTCGGACTACGTGCTCTCAGATCGCTTGGAAAAGGATCTATGACGTCACAAATCTAATTAAGGTCGCTCCTACTCCGATCTCATCTATGCTTTTAAATATTTCATGACAACGACTGATTCCAGATACACAGAATGCTCTTGTTTTCTAACAAAAATTTAGGATTATAATTTCTCTCCTACATGAAATTTTTCGGATCAACTAAAAGCGGTCTTTTTAGGATTTCGGAGCAACAAAATTTTTAAACCAAAAACGAATCTCCGAACGTGAGCAAGTCAGATCGTTAACCAAACACGTAAATCTTATCGGGAGCGATCTTGGATCAACCGAGAGCAGTAAACCGAAAACGCTATAAGCTCTTTTGTCCTTTTTAGTAGAAAAACCATAAAACCTAAATCAAACGCTAACATCCCACCTGCTGTCTGTGTTCGTACTGAGAGCGCTGCCAGCACACTGCGAGCGGTGAGGAATACGATCATAAATACGTGGTGGTGAGACATTTTCCCGGCATTTGGGTATTGTCTGTTCTGCTTTGATATATAATCAAATCTATTCTTACGCTCTTTATAAAACCCAAGGTCCTAACCGTCACACTGACTTACCGCTCCAAACAACTAAATTAAAAGTGAAAGGTACACTGGCTTATGCGTCATTTATTTTCTACTTACATTTTTTTATAATAAGTATCTCTCTCCGTTACACAGAAATCCTATCCCAAGATCAACTTTAGCCAATCTGTATAATCCCAATTATATAAAACCTAATTTAAATGGGCTGATCAATATCAAATGTTTTAGGAGGACCATATTCCCTAAACTTCGGAGTGGAATCAATACGAGATTTCTTCTCTACTTTATATCTGTCTTGAGTATTTTTAACAGCCGGTCCTATAGGGCAATCAATTGGATAGGTTCCACCAAAAATAAGTGGTTTATACACAACCTTTTCAGACACTCCTTCATTTTTATGAAATAGGGAGTTCCTAATATTGGTGAAAATACTTTTATTATGAGTGTTCTTCTTTGACCAGGCATCTATAGTGTCAGGTATAATGTCAAGCTTTAATCTTGGATTTCTGGAGCTCTTCAAACTTGAATTGAAATCCTCTGCGGATATAAAAACTTTATTTTTATTATCGAGGTATTTTACTGTGGTATTTTTAAATTCGGGAATGTCCAAGGACTTGTATTTAAGCAGTTTCCTTTTGCGCTCGGGAAATTTCACCTCAAATGTGTTGTAGTTGTCGTTTGAAACTATTTTAGCATTATCTTTCTTTAGCAATAATAGTTTTTCCTCCGAAACTGATTTGTTGCTTTTATTTTTTCTAAAATATGCCTCGGATTCAGCGTCGTCGGAGCTGTCCCTAGAAGACATCCTTTCAAAAAACCCAGTGCTATGATTAGTAAGCGGCGTGGATGAGTTGTTTTTTCAGTATTACTAGATTGCATCTCTAACGATTCGCCATGCAATAGAATAGAAGATATTGTAAGTGAGCGAGTAGTTTTGTTGCTGGGACTGTTTAAGCTCCGTTTCGGAGCTGTAGTACGTTTGCGCAAAGAAACGGCAGTGGATGACAAGGCATAGGCAGATGAATTTAGCGTATTACTTACTTCAACTGGTTCTTTGTGTACCTCCTGCTGCGTCCAAGACAGCGCCACGAAAAATAATTAAATTAGAAATGGATAGGTAAACTGTAATAAAGTAACCTCACGTTTAAATAGTTGGTAAATAATAAGAATTATTATTCTTTTCTATAAAATAAAACAGTTTTTTGTTTATGAATACAACAAATCTTTATATATATATTCTATAACCAACCTACGGCTGCTATTTCTTGTATGCATGAAGTAGGCCAAATTCGAAGCTTTTTATAGGAAACTCATGTTTCTGTATATTTTAAACAAAAAGAACCCTATTTGCAAACTTACTGGTTAAAAACGCAGATTGCAGACATACTTTTCATTTTTTCTAAGGTGACGCATTTTTACTTTTTCGGTTTTAAAATGGTCAAAAGATTATCCTTTTAACTGTCTTACACTTTGTGTTCTTTGGTTTCTTTAAACCGATTCTAAGATATTGCATATTATGTCATTAGTATTCTAATTGGGTAGAAAGTACCCCATTTGATTGAAAGAAAAATCTTGTAAATAATTTCCATTTCCGTCGGTTTTTGCAAAAAATATTAAAATTTTAGCATTCCCATAGAATTTAAGCTTATTTAAAACATTTAAAAAAAAACAAACCTAAAATAATGCTTCGTTTTGGATAACGCCAGCGATATATTTCAGGCTTTTTTACAGAACTAAACAATAGTATGCCGATCCTATAGTTTTTTTTACGATTTTTGCCTTCTGCTTGAATTTTTTTTTGAATTTTTCTATTATCTTTTTATTTAATAATCATAATCATTTAAAATATTGCTGTTTCTCTTAAATCTTTCTTTATAAAGGTGTTTTTGTTCAGGATAAGCTCATTTTGCTGTAGTGCTAAATTAAAGACCGGGACTTCAAATAAAACCAAACAACAGCAAAAACTACATACTACAGTCGCCACTTTCTTATACATTCCATGTTTTAATTTGCCGCCCCTTGAAGGTGTCATTCGTAGCAGACACCACCGTTTGCCCCCCACCCCTCCTAGATTCGAGATTGCTTTTAATACTTTTTTTTAATACGGCAACAATTGACATATAGCATATTAGACGTTTTTGATGAAAGTGTATTTTTAAAATTTATTTAAATACGGTAATAACTCAACGTCCTTCAAACGGAAAAGTGGCGATAAATTCACATGATTCTGCCCGATACTTTGTTTGGCGCCAGGCAACACAAAAGTAGATGTGATACATATTTTTTGATTAGATATCTTCATCAGAAGTATCAAATCTATAAAAATCGTGTGTAATAATTTAAGGGAGCAATTTTTTTTGCAGACCAGTGGTATTTTTAGTATCTTTCGATATTTAGACACTTTCTTTTTAAATATAAAATATTTTTTAACCAATTTAAAATATTTGACGAACAGTACTTTATGACAGAAAATATTTCAAATAAATTTTTAACCTAAAATTACCGTTTCATTATACAATGTATAAACTTCCGTAATATTCACATTGTTACATACCAATAAGACTATACTTTGCTAATGGGCTTTATAACCTTATTATGTCCTAGTTGTATTAATTAAAAACTTTGATTACACTTTAGTAATCTGTTTATAAACTTTATCTTTAATTATTTTAAGATTTGTATTTAATTTTTTTAAAGAAAATATATAACTTTTTAAATATGAGATTATCTTATTACAATGACCTATTTTAATTAGTATCTACTTTTTTCACTCTCAAATCGGTTAAAAGTTTTATATGTTTGAGTTAAAAATTTTGTTATAGATACGGAGATATTTCAAAAGTAAAATTTTTCACAAACCAACACCATATCTAGTAAAAACTATAAAGAGCTAAAAGAGCATAAACTCCAAATATCCCGTGAAATTATAAGTTGAAACAGACACCTTATCACTTAGATATCACCTAAACAAGATATACATATATTTATTTAGATCTAATAGTTAAACTGATTAGTCTAGCCTAGGTGAAAAAAATTATACAGGGTTATTTTTAAGTTGGCACTTTCCTTTTTGCACTGTATAAAATGCAATAAAATAAGATTTTTTTTCAAATAAAATGTCAAAAAATGCTTTTTTTCCGAGATGCATAGTGTTAAAAGTTTTAAGAAAAAAAACCTTTTTATCATAACATTCCTACCACTCCAGATATTTTCACAAAATTTGGTACACTTTTTTGACAATTTTATTTCATTTTTGCTGCAAAAGTTTAAAACAAAAATACCTTTGGCGTTCGAACAAGATTTGTATTTGAATTTTTTGAAGCAAAAAATAGTACGCAACTTCTTTTTTTTTTGATTCGATATTATTTTTGAAATACTCATTTACTTTTTGAACGAGATCCGAATAGGAGCCTCCTTCACCCATTTGTTTACCGGATAAAAACTGTTTTATAATAAAGATAGTATTTAAACAAAGGTACCGCCATAGGGTTGCCTAAATAAATTAGGTCAAGGGCATATTTAATTTTAAAAATAACCTTAAAATTTTTGTCACACCTTGTAAAATGGCAACCCCTATATTTTTAAATACGTCCTTAGGCTAGTTATTAAAATAAATATTTTTAAATAATACAGATATACCAAATTTTGTTTTTTAAGTTTAAAAATTAAAAATTTACCACAGCTTTCTTTATAAAATTATAGAAACAAAATGTATTTAAATAATAGTACCGTCATGTACAACAAAAAAAAATAAAAGTTGAGTTTATACAGGGTCACTCAAAAATTTTAAAACTTAATTTTTTAATTGGTTATAGCCCTGACCTAATTTTTGTAGGCAACCCAATGGCAATACTTTTGTTTAAATACTATTTTTAATATAACAGTTTTTATCCTGTAAATAGATGGGTAAAGGTCGCTTATTATTTGGATCTTAGACTATTTGGGATTAATTTGGTCTCTTGATATTTTTCCGTACCACTTACAGTTTTCGTTTAAAAAATAAAATCAATTTTGATTCATGGCAATATCGCTAAAATCTTATATGGTGTATTGTAAGTAAAATCTGTTTTTGTATAATTTGTATTAAAGTAAGGTTACACAGTTAAAAACCTAGCTGACATATAAAACACCACATCAGATTTAAGCGATTTTGCAATATATAAAATGGCTTTTATTTTTTAAACAAAAACCATTCGTCGCATGGTAAAATATTAAGATATCAAATTATCTTATTGCAAAACAATATTGATTCAAAGCAGTGGCGTTTTTTTTTAAATTATAAATCCTGTTCGAATACCACTGATATTTTTTTAACTTTTACAGCTAAAAAATTAATGTAATGGTATAAAGAGTGTATCTAATTTTGTAAGAACACCTGAAATGGTAGAAAAGTTTATGATAAAAGGCATTTTTTTCTTTAAACTTTAACACCCTGTATCTCGGAAAAAGCTTTTGGGACATAATTTTATTTGAAAATTTTTATTCTTTTCTGGGATTTTATATAGTGTTAAAAGAAAAGTGCGAACTTAAAAATAACCCTGTATAAAAAAATAATATGCATCTAGCAATTGTCATGAAAATAAAAATAAATCGCGCTACCCGTTGTTAAAAACCATCTTCACCAACCATCATCAGATATTAGAATAGTACAATTCAAAACATCTAGAAGGTGGTGGTAAAAACACTAAATGATTACCTGATTTGCACTATCTAATTAAACTTTTTAAATACAGACCCTTTTTGTATTATTGTAAATTACTGGCCATGTTGCTCTACCACGTAAGACTTTTAAAAGCCAGAAATACCTATGGCATTTTTTTAACGAATCTACTTTTTTTTCAGCAAAGATATCGACAATGCAGTTTTCCTGTTTAAACGCGTTATGATCAACCAGATAAAAAAATTGACAGAGAAAACCTATATTTTTATTAGTGTTATGCAGGCTTTACACGTGTCAAGTAGCTTAAGCAAGGTGTTTTTGTTACATAGTTACATGCAGCATGTAAAGCACAGAATACTTGTACTTGCACAAGTACATAGAAAATATTTATTTTCTCAACAAGCGCGCAAAGTGATAATTTCCCGCACGCAAAAGCAGTTTAAGAATAAGCTTTAAGTGCGGGAAAGATACTTTGCGCAAGTGTTAGAATCAATATTTTTTCTGTGTCATAGAAAAGTAGAAACGTATATTTATTTTTATTCTAATAGTTCTCAACGTCAAATATTACTATTGTTAGTCTTGACGCTTATTTATTGTTGCTCTAACCACCAATAACATTTTCTAAAGTGAGGTTGCGTGCGCAAAGTAACTACTTTGCGTACGTAAGTAGAAAAATATATTTTCGCCATTACTTGCTTTAATAAATTGCTAAAGCTCTTTGTGACGTATAAAACCGACATTAATATTGGGAAAGTAATTTTACCCTTCTTATAGCATAGTTAAAACATTCTTTTCAAAATTAAGAAACTATATTTGGAAGTCATTTATAATTTACACTCTTTTAGTCTATAGTCAATAAATGTATGCAAAAACTTACCTCATCATGATTATTCGTGCTTGCATAATAACTTGGTGGCGCTTCATTTTGTTGATCGAGATTAGTGGGTTCCTGGTTGTGCTGATTGAGCTGATCACCCCATGGTTGCGCTTGTGTACCAGACCAATAATTCTGCTCTTGAAACTGATTTGCATCAGAACCAACTACAGGGAAAGGATTATTACTACTGATATTAATACCTTAATTTTCAAAAATTACTCCACATTTTATTTAGGTTAAGGTGTTCACAATTAAAAAGTTGGTCCCAAGCATTTTTTCTAAATACTTTGGTAACACAAAAAAACATTTAATTTAGTTTTCTAAATGGGTAATAAATAATTGTCCTTAAAAAATACTTGCTTAAAAAAGCAAAAAAGGACTATACTGTAATATTTCTCTAGTTTAGGTTTTCACGACAATTAAATATAATGTTGGAGCATTGTGGAGAAAAATTGTTTTCCTCGATAGTATATGACATTCTGAATACAATCACACCTCACTTGATATTTTTTGACACTTCAGCTGTCAAAAATTTATTTTTTAAATTCCAATCTGAAGTGCCATTTTTAACATTAAAGGTTATAGTCAAGTAGCCATAAAAAATGAAATTAATCGTCTTATTTTTTACGGCTTTTCAGGGCGAAGGCAAAATCCTATTTTTCGTCATACCTCCTTTTTTCAAATGGAACGAGAGTGGTTTGTTAGCATATACTAAAAGAGCATTTTATTCCGAATAATTTGCTATAATATGAGCAATATTTTGACTAACGCTTTTTGTACTAATTACTTAATAAATTGAAGGGTACAGGAGTAAAACAAGGAATGTCATAATTTTCATCAAATCGAGATTATTAGCGCAATCTGATGGTACATCGTTATACTTTTATTGCCCAAAATATCAGACAAATAAAACAAATTGTGTCCCTGCAACAACCGATTAAAACTGGGAGTATTCATTACTTACTATTAAAAAACAAATATTATGTATCATATCGCAATGGTCATTTTTGTGGCAATCGTTGTTTTATTCTTGTACCCTTCAATTAATGAAGTTGTCATAGATCGATATCATCATTTAGTGTAATTAATGATTTAGAATTATTTTATTAAATCCTTTTTAAATTCCGCCTATAACAATTTTTTTAGAATAATATAATATTTTAGGATATGCTCATGAGCCACCTTTGTGCTATTTGAACAAAACGGAGTTATGATAAATAGAATTTTGCTAACTTTAACTACACCCTGAGAACTCGTAAAAAATGAGACGATTAATTTCATTTTTCCATGGCTTTTCTCTTAGAAGTAACCGTTTTAGCCTAATCATGGACTTGGTTAATTTAAAAGAAGTAAATTTTTGACAGCTGAAGTGTCAAAAAATGACAAGTGAGGTGTCATTCCGCCATATGATTAAAAATAAGTAAATATTAATGAGACCAAGGTAGAAGCAAAAGCACATGCTTAGAGCAAAAAGTATATGTAAAAGTAATATAAATAATCATTAGAGTTCTCGCCAGTAATAAAAATGCCAGGCGGTCATCACTTCGTCTCACTTTCAATTATTCTTCTTTTTGTTGCTTGCACACGATGTAAACGACGCGTTTAGACAGGGATAGTTGATTGCCGTCGTTACTTGTATGACGCTTGTGGCTTTTTACTGTCAATTTGATCTTTATCGCATACTTACAAGCAAATACTTCATAAAAATTAGTAAATGCTCATAGTTTAAGTGTTAGAAATTCGTAGACATACAGGGTGTTTCTCACAGGTTCCCACCTGTAACTTTTTAACCTTTTAAGATAGAAAGGTAAAATTTGGTATGTTGTTATTTAATATAATTGTGAACTGATTGATGTATTTACTTGTTTTTTATTACTTTCAGTTTAACCGGAAATGACTGCTATTTTCAAACTTTAAATAGTATTACCACCGGTATATTTTTTCTTATTTCGATGGAATATGACATTCTGAGTACAATGACACCTCACATGTCACTTTTTGACACTTCTGCTGTCAATTTTTTTCTTTTAAATTTTACTTTAGAGTGCCATGATTAATTTACAACGATTTATTTAAGTCAAGTGGCAATGGACAAATTAAATTATTCTACTTTTGTTTTTAGGAGTTCTTACGGCAGAATTTATAGATTGACGTTTCCGTTTGCCGTTCGATATTTTCAGTTAAAAAATGACACAACAACTTTCCATTTGTCAATTTATATTTTCTGTTCACCGTTTTCATATACCATATCAGAAACCGAAACGTTAAACGGCCATCGGTGACGGAAACGTCAATCTATAAATTCATGATACTGAATAACAGCATCATTTTTTAATAAGGAAATACTCCACTTGTAAGTAAAGGCTTGACTTTATTCGTACTTTTGAAGTAAATCCTTCTTTATCATGAGCATTTGCTTATACTTTTAAGTTGAAGCATTTGCTTCTGTTTATTCATATAGCCCATTGTATTCAGAATGTCAAATCCTATTAAAACAAGACAAAAAATACAGGTGGTGCCTTTCAAAATTTGAAAGTTCCTGTTAAACTAAAATAATAGAAAATTATTATTGAATAGATCAACCAATCCATATTTCTGTCAAATAGCGATATACCAAATTTCATTTCCTTATCTTCAAACGTAAAAAAGTTATAGGGGGACCACCACTTAGAAACACCCGGTATTATATGAAAACCTACTTTACGAAATGTAAAACATATACCATTTTGTTGTTGTGTATTATCTTGCAGTGGATATTCCTGACTAGTATTGGGTTGCTCAGTTTGCCAAGCTCGCTGCTGTTGCTCAAACTGCAGCTGCTGTTGTTCAAACTGTTGCTGTTGTTGTTGGTCGTATTGCTGTTGCTGATGTTGCCATATATCTTGACCTTGATTATATGGAGATTGTTGCAATGTTTCATCGGTGTTAAAAGTCAACTGCTGATCTAAGTTGTTAGTGTAGGTTTCATAAATTATTCTTCCCGACTAAAAATTAGATTGTATTATTTATGAAAGAATACTGTATTCCTAAAACGAACTTAATAGACTGGGCCGTATGGGCGTCAATGAATCAAAAATTATTCTCATGGATTTTTCTTTGCAGAATCATGTTCAGAATAAAATGCTGATTACGGCGATCCATGATGCCAGCTCGATTTTTTTGTATAAAATAAAGTTTTATTAAATTAATTTTTTGACTATTTTTCAACCGAAAACGACTCTTTATATTTTTCGAAAAATGAATATTTATCAATTTATAATCGTTTTAACAACTGAAAATTAGTAATTAGGCCAAACTTTAACATTTAAATATTCTATGACAATATGATACATTTGTTTATAGAATTCTTAATCCTTTTGTAACAATTGTAAAGTAAGTGATTTGCCAATTTTGACTTCCTAGATATTTTCTTAACAAAGTGTATTTTCTTGAATTTAATTCCCAAAATCGTTGCACGTTTCCTGTATAGATATGGTGTCCCTATAAACAGCCCTCAGATCGGCCTGGTATATTCCAAGGTTACCACGACAACTACTCTAAGGTGTGGCGGCTAAGGTAGTTGTGGTAACCTTTGAATACACCAGGCCGATCTGGATGCTGTTTATAGGGAGACCATATCTGTACAGAAAAAGTGCAAAGATTTTTAGAGATTAAAATGAAGACTTTGTTAAAAAATTTTAATAAATATCTAGGAAGTCAAGATTTTTAAATCGCGTACCCTACAATTGTTACAAAAGTTCAAGTATTCTATACAAAATACATCACGCTAAACTTTTCATATTGCCATACATTATTTAATATTAAAGTTGGGCCTAATTGCTCATTTTCAATTGTTTAAATGATTTTAACTTGATAAATATTCATTTTTCGAATATACGTTTTCGATAAAAAAAAGCCTGTGTTTCTGAACATAATTCTGCAAAAAAATTTCATGAGAATAATTTTTGATACATTGGCGCCCTATATAATAACATATATTACAAACGTTACACGTGTTTCGCTCTTTCGAGGATCATCAGACCTACAATAAAAATAGAAAAACCTAATATTAAAACCCTAAATTACCTTTAAAACAATAAAACATTATCTAAACATATAATTTAAAACACAGCACTCTAATATATGTTATTTGACTGAGACCAAGACTTTGAGTTTGTCTTATACTTTCACTTATTCTATAAGAGGTCTCTGAGAAAAATGGACGACTTTTTCCAGTTTATATTATGGGGTTATAAAGTACACATCGGAAGTTTTAAAATGATGTGCAACAGAACCCCCACTTCTATTTAACTTTGTTTCCAATATTATTCCGAATTATCTTTAAAATACAGTTTTTATGCATTAATTGAATGTTCTGATGTTTTAATTTTTTATGGTAGGAGAGCCCAAAAGAGGATTTCGGGATTTGCTACAACGCAGTAGATTAATATATCGGAGGTTACCTTGTACCCAGTTAAGTACTTAAGTTATATCAGCCCCGTATACCTACAGGGCCGATCGTAAAAACCAAAAAATATCCATCAGAAATTTTCGAGCGCGTCAGATTAAGATAGGGCGTGCTAAACAGTGTATATTCCACTAATCTGACAATTTGACATTCAGGTAGTAAGTTTTTATTTTGAAGAAAATAATTCAAGGATAACGAAAAATAAATATTCCGATAAGATTTCCACAAGCCGAAATAATAACAGTATTTTTTGACATATTTTAAAATCTGTAGCCGCTTCCCCCACCGATGAAAATGTATTCAATTTATAACATGTTTTTTCTTCTTATCATCTAAGCTTTGCAACCCAATAGGTCTTTATGACGCTCGAGTAAATCCCCATCTAGCATCGTGGGCTCCTCTACTATTAAATTAAAACGTTCAATAAATAAAAGGGGATATTAAATCAAATTAGCATTTTATAAATCTTTGATTTACTCGATACATATTACTTAATTAATTATTATTCATAATTTTCGATAATTTCTATTATTTTTATCTGCAAACTAACAATCTTTAAATTAAGGGACACACGAAAAAAAATGGCGGAATTTATGGAAACTTCATTTTTAATTTAGTTATACTTTACTAATACTTTGCATACATTTATACTAAAATAAATTCTAGTAGACATTAAAGCAAAAGACTAATTTAAAGTGTGAAACAAAAGCGTCGAACTATTAAAAAGACTTTATAGTGGAGGCAATGAAGCACTAAAACGGGAAAAAGTTTGGACTTTTTAAGACAGGACGGGTCGTAATGTGGTTTTTGCATTCGCTTTAAAAAATTATTTACAAAGTTTTTACCTAATTTTTACATTATACAAACTGGAGGTTGCGTTGCTGCAGCCAAAATTGTATTTTGAAAACTTTGTTGGGTCGCTGAATTTAAATATGACACATACCACGGCCACCTGGTGTGCCCTAACCTGACCGCGAACGTCATCTCCGAAAATGCGTGCCAAAAACATGCCGAACATTATTCTGGAGGCGTCTTGTAGGGCGCTGAATCCGAATTTTATGTCGAAAATAACCCCCGAACACCTGGTGCACCGGAACCTAGCCCCGAACGTCATCTCCGTGTTTTTTCCTGATAGCTTTCCCATCTACTTTTAAAACAAACAAACCGAAAATCATTATGGGTTTTTTTGGAGCGCTGAATCAAAATTTCACGTGAAAAACGATCCCCCGAGCACCTGGTGCATCGCAACCTGCTCCTAAACGTCGTCTCCAAGGTTTTTACATCACCAAAATCGTCTTATAATTTCATACATTTATCCATGTGTAACTCTTCCCTAAAGCCTCTGAAAATGTTGATCCAGTCCTATAAGAATGACAAGAATAATCTCTGGCCAGATTTCTGAACTTTGCCGAGCGGCAGCCGCCTTTCACATTTCTCCCAATGCTCAAAACGTTTATGTGCAAGTATATACAGGGTGTCTCTAAAAGGTCTAAACAAAATGCACCCGAAATTCCTTGGAGCAAAATATGACGATCTAACCCAATTTACCTTAGTCGGCAAATTGATCGTTTTCAAGATACAGGGTGGCAAAGTTTCTTTTTTTAAATATTTTATACTAAACCTTTTATTTCATACAAAAGTTTGCCATTACATTCATTTACGCTTTATCTAGGCCCCCTTGTAGTGTCCAATAGGTATGTGCAATGGTTTAATCTAAAATATCTCAAAAACGGTTGCTTGTAGCGACATTTATCAGGTATATCTTTTTGGTGTAAAAAATATAAGAGAATAAAAGTTATTTACTAAAACTTTAATATACCGAGGCAAAAAAAGGTTACGACACTTTGAACATAAGCAATAGACTGCAGGTGACTGCCTCTACATTTTACAACAAAAGCATTAGCATATTTCGATTCCTTACCCTAAAAACCTCTCAATATTAAATTTTGTGGAAACATGTTTTATAATAAGCAAAATATTTAAAAATAACTGAAATAAAAGATAGCTTTGACACCCTGTATCTTGCAAACAATCAATTTGTCTACTAAGGTAAATTGGGTTAAATTTTCATATTTTGGTTCAAGGAATTTGTGGTAGCATTGTGTACAGACCTTTTAGAGACACCCTGTAGACTTATACTTTCTCCTAAGTCCAGGCTCCACCCACCAACGCGTTGAATCAAATTAATTAAAAAATTAAAATTAAGTAATAAATTAACTAGAATCAACAATTCCACACAGTTGTTATACTCTCCATAGTCCCCATAACGATTTTCGTTGCGTCTTTTCGAGTGTGTCTGGAAAAACTCGGAGACGACGTTCAGTGCCAGGTTGCGCCCCAAAAAACCCTCATAACAATTTTCGGTTTGTCTTTTTCAATTCTGTCAGAAAAAGCCACAAAGATTACGTTCAGGGCTAGGTTCCGGTGTGCCAGGTGTTGGGGGTCGTTCTCGACATGAACTTCGGATTCAGCTTCCCACAAAAAGCACCACAATGAAAATCATGGCTTGTTTTTGGCAGTCCTGTCAGGAAAATTTTCACAGATGACGTCCGCGGTCAGGTTAGGGGCCACCAGGTGTGCCCTATTTGAATTCAGTGACCTAAAAATTCCCTGGGTGCAGAGTTTATCTCCTTTGGTAAGAGTCCCACGGAGATGATGTTCGTCAGCATTTCTAAGATCCAGGTGTTAATTACAAAATTATTAAATTTTCCAGAGGGCGTCTCAAAGAAAAGGACTTTTTAAATACATTTTTGGCTGCAGTAATGGAACTTTTGGTTTGTATAAGGTATACATTAGGTACAAATTTTACAAATAATTTTTGGAAACCAGTGCAAAAACCGCATTCCGACCCGCCCTGTCCTAAAAAATCCGAACTTGTGCTTCATTGTCTCGACTATTAGGTTTTAAGAACTTACCTGATAATCATTTTGCACCGCCCTAAGCTCTTTTAACCAAGAATTGTCCGGTCTGCTAGTTTCTAGCAAGCCTCCAAACTCCGACTCGTCCTCAACATCTCCAACGGGGTCATAAAATTTCAGTCGGTCTGCCAAGTTGCAAACATGATCTACTAACACAGGTGACACCGCCGTTGGATTATGAATTATGTAGTCGGACAATTGCTCCAGATATTGTAAGGCTATTTCTAGAAGTCCGAAATCTGCTAATCTGGTGGCTAACAGATATTTGTAGAACTAAGGAAAAGAAAAATAAAAATTAGAAAAATATAAAAACTTTGAGAAGTTGTGTATTTTTACATGTTATATGTATATTTGTTTTTCAAATAAAAAAAAACAATACCACCTGCAATTTATACAGACTGTCCAAGGATAGGGGTTGCCAAAGGACAAATGGAAAAAATATCATTTTTACTTTTCTTGATAAATATGTTTGCTTGTAAAAAAAATGATTCACTCAGAGAAAATGTTGATTTTGGATACAGGGTACGCAAAAAACCTGATATTTCTCCAAGAGAAAACTACTTTTATTTTTTTAATAGAGTTAGACCCTGTATTCCAAGGTTTTTTAGTTAGCTAAACCTTGTCTTTTTTAACAATCCATCTATTACCTTTAATTAGGGACATAACAAAACTTATTTACTAACAAAAAAAAACTTTTAATTTTAATTTTGTTCTACAATAACGGTGAAAATTCAAGTACAGGATTCTTCATTTTCGATGGTTTTACGGGGTATATCGAAAACCGTAAAGAATATCAAAAATCTAATATAGGACTCTTGATCTCTTTTTTGAGAAAACAACCGTAGTGAAAACAGTTCATGGTTATAGGGATATTTTTTTAATCCTTCTGTCTTACAGCTGCTAACAAGCTTCTCTAACAGCTGACGTCATTATAATGTGAATCAAAAAATTAAAGCGCTTACGGCCAATGACAAATGACATTACAAAATAATAATAATATAACCAAAAAATGGTAACTCCAGTTTTAAAACAAAAATGCGCAATATCTTTAATTGCAGTTAATGTAATTCTTCACATGGTTTGCCATACATACTATTGTTATTGGTAACATTTAGTTAATTTTGTTTGACTTTTAACCTCAAATTCGGCTGTATTTTCCCCTCTTCAACCTGTTAGACAGTGGTTAGACATCTCTCGAGGCCGCTAACAACCGCTGGGAACTGCTGTAAGACTGACGTCATTGATTTAAAAAAATTAAAGTGCTTACAGCTGCTGTAAGCAGCGTGTATATAGAGTTTTAGACAAATCAAAATAAGACTTGGTATAAGTAAATGGTATAGAAAGAGGAGAGTTTTCGCATATTTTGGTTACTTCCTGTGTAACCGGAAATGACTTCAATTTTGAATTTTTAAATGAAACACCATGTATATTTTAACATTTTTGGATTCCTAAGACAACTCTAAATAAAAATCTGACATTTTTAAAAGTTTTTACACCTACTTAATTTTTTTAATAGCCATTTGGAGTTTTGCATCTAGGTGGCTATGATCCTTTATTTATGACCTTATTTTTAATCCGATCGCAAATAAATTGGTATTCATCAACAAATCCTTTATTTGAAAAGTGCTTGTCTAAAAAGGGTTGCCATTTGAAAAATAATAGTTAGACACGGAAATGTCAATTTGCAAATTGTTTTATTCCTATCTTTCATTTTAGTCACGAAAACTTTGCAATTGTATTTTTCTAACATCACCTAGGGTCACTAGATTAATTTACGCCCAGTCATGGCCACCTAGATGCAATATTAAAAATGGCTCTAAAAAATCAAGTAGACTTAAAATTTTTTTAAATGTCACATTCTAACTTAGAATTGTGGCAGGAATCCAAAAATGTCAAAATATACAGGGTGTTCCATTTAAAAATTTAAAATTAAAGCCATTTCCGGTCAAACCGGAAGTGACTGGATTGTAAAAATATGTATAAACTCTCCTCTGATCACACCATTTGCCTATTACAAGTCTAATTTTGATATGCCTAATAATCTAGGAGTTATGGCTTGTCAAATAAATTCGTTGACACCCGGTATATTATTTATTTTTTAGATTCTGCGTAAAATTCTAAACATAATTTATGTATAATGTTCTATACCTAACTAACCTACTAATATTAATTCAAAAATGACGTTTGCAAGCCATTACATAACCATCAATTTCTTCTAAGCAAAAGCCTTTAATATGAGTTAGGGTTGGGTTCCTTCTAAAGAAAGAACTTCTTTAGTAGACTGTATCGATATTTTCGCAATTAATAAATGTAGAGTGGTCAAAAATAATCGTTAAAAATTATAACTACAAACACCATAAAAGTTAATTTTTTCAAATGGAAACCCCTATCTTTTATTACCTTATCCTATTAGGCATTAAAAATAAGGGAAGTTTGTATAAGGATGTCTATTCCAAAATTTATAGTTTTCGAAATATTAACGATTTATTATTTATCTATTCTAATAATGCCTTTAAGTCTATGACAGCTTTGACTGTTTCAACCCTTGGCTAAGTCAGATTAAACATTTTGGGGTGGCCCTGCAGTCCGAGTAAGTACAATGTTTCTGTTATTTAACAAGATATGACAAAAAGTCTTATAAGGGCGTTGTTAGGTTTCAAAATAGGCATACCCTTTTAATTTTGATGTATCCAAAGTGTCCCAAAAACAACTTATTTAAAAACTAACCGAACAGCACTAACTTTTTTGGGACACTCTATATACATCAAAATATTGTTAGAACATTCCCATTTGGAAACTCTACAACTCTTATATAAGACTTTTTGTCATATCATTTTAAATAACAAAAATATTGGACTTCGTCGGACCATTGGGCCACCCCAAAATGTTTGTCTACCAACGCGTTGGAACTGTCAAAACTGTCTGGCGGCTAAGGAAATATCCTCTAATTAGGTATCCAAGTAAAATATATACAATTCAGTTTTTTACAAAATGACAAAAGTTAAGTTGTAATTTATTAACCTTTTGTACCTGGTACCTGCCTAAGCCACTATGAGTCATACACTTCATAGTCTACCATCGCTTTTACCTATGTTGGGAGCATGCACTGACAAAATTTCAGCTTTTACAAAATAACAAGGACTAGAAAAGTGAAGATATACAACTGTTCTGAATATTATTTATTACCAAAACCTAATAGGAAACTCTTTACAAATATCCTTACCTGAAATTCGGCAATCACAAAACCCTTATTATTTAAACTACACGCATATTCGTAAATTTCAGTCATGTGAATAGCTTCATTGGTAACAAACTGTGGGAATGGCTTTCTGTGATCAGATCCAAGTAAGACGAGCTTTGTTTCATCGTCACCATGTTTTCCGAAGCCCACTTCGGCCATCAGGTAACAAAACTGAGCCGCATACAAACTTCCCCTATTCAAAAGGGTGTTACCTAGTTTTCTAATCGCTTTACAGTTTAGTTCCGGCCTTTGCGTAGAATTTGACAATATCATGGCTAGGTGGGGTCGCCAGTCTCCCCATTTCTCGTCAGATACACACTAAAAAATAAAGTTATAAAGTTTCGTCGTAAAAACTAAAAATGGCAGTAAAGTACACTTAAAATTATTTGAAATTTTTTCACTTTTTTTTTTTTTTGATCTACGAACTTTGAAAAAAAAAACAAACTTAACCGCTATATGGATCGGTTATTTATTTTCTTATTATTTATTTTTTTTTTTTTTGTTACTGTCGAGAGGATTTTGCGCTGAGATATAGAACTAGAATGGAAAGGGATCTTCTTGTCTTTAACCATCAATATTTCAGCAACCGCTGATTTCACAAGAAAATTAGGAAGGCTTTAGAAATATTAAATAAATGTTCTACAAAAATCAGCTACGGTTTAAAAAACCACATTTTTAAAAATGCTTTTGGTGGCTTTTGGAATAATCAGGCGCTAAACTTGAAATATCGATAAAACCAAAAATGTAATGTGTGCCTTTTACAGTTCAATATTACCACAAAAACTCTACATAGTGTCGATTCAATCCAGCGAGCCGTTTTTTATTTTAATGGATCAAAATTTAGAAAAAAAAAAATTAGGATCACGAATTTGATTTTAAATGATCATAATCCTTAAAGTGCAAAAGAATATGTTATTCAGTTTTTATGCACTTTTATTAATAATAGTGTTTAAATTTACGAAAAAAATAAAAAACCAATAATAATAAAAAAATATATTTCTTAAAATTTTGGACTTTTTTTTACACAAAAACCAACGCTTAAGGCTTCGGCTACGATAATAAGCGGAAACGGCGAGCGGAGAGTATCAAATCTCTGTAGAGTAGAATTCAACTAAGAAAAGCTAGATGCGTTATATATATAAAGGCCGCAATCATTTATTTCTTGTCTCTTTTTTCAACCTGTAGCTTTTTCTGTTGCTGTACGGGCGTTCGCGGATCGAGTAAAAATTAACGCTAAATTGACGGCATCTTTATTTTGGTGCGAAGATTCCTATAGTCTGATGTTTTCTAAGTTTTGGTGGTGTGCACGGCATTTCGTAACTGCCTAGGACGGTAACAGTCTCCGCTTAAAGCATTAATTGTGACGTTGGTTTCGACGTAATACCAATAGCAGTCCTTGGTTTGACAGCTGTCAACTTATGCATCGCATCAATTAATATTTTGCATGTTTTGGAATTTCTGTAAGCTACAAACTCGATTATTCAGATTTTTCACCGACGAATCTATCGAAAGTATAGTCCGGAAGGAAGAGTGCTGGCGAATTTGAGCAGAAGGGACCAGAGCCAAGAATAAATAAAAAAAACTATTTCTGTTTGATCGTCGTTAAAATAGTTTGCGAAGCCTGCATATTAATTTTCGCCCGCCCGCTGAGTGTCGGTGTGGCTACTGGCATTTACGCTTGCTCGCTTGTCGCTCACATGCTCTTCAGTCTGGCTGTTCCCTAAGTGTACGACCAGACGGAAGAGTGACAAGCGTTAAGCAGGCCGTTTCCAAAGGCATGTTTATTAAGTGTGTATTTTGCCTAAATTTAAATTAAAATAATTAATAGTAGGAAATTAAATAAAATAGTAAATTTAAACTTTGAAAAAAGTGTTGAACTGTTAATAAAAGTATTATATTTATCACTTTGTGCGCAAAGATTGCACTTTTTTAACAGTCGCAAAAAAATATTTTTACTCAAATATAAACAAACAAATTAAAAATAATACTTACTGTTACTACAGCGGGTATTTTTCCTGACAATAACTGGTACAATGTTTGTAATGGATCATTAATGGTTAAACCATTGGCAAATCGCATCATAACATTAGCATACGTTCTTTTATCTAACTTACTAGCTAAAAACAGTGCATGACCCCATAATCCATGCTTCATCGCCCATTCTGGAAAAAAGGTGTAAGAATTATTTCCACATCTTCAGATTTATACACATTTTGGAAAAATAAATTTTTAAAACGAATAGAACTTTTTTCTTTAATGTCAGCCATAGCCCTGGAGTGCATTAATCAGCCAACAAAAGTATAAAAAAACAGTAATTTACATTAAAAACAAACAAGTCACATAATAATTTTTTTGTTTAAAACATATTCCTTAAAAGGAGGTGATAATATTTAAAAATTTACTGCCAAGATCATAGCATTTTCAACCATTTTGTTAATGGCGAAAGATGTGTATACCCGGTACTGCTTTCGAACCTCAATTTTATATGCAAAAAATATAACTCCTTTTTACAAAATTAACCCAAATAGAAAAAATTTATTACTCTCACTAAACTCTAAAATATTTAGACAAGCGTCATGGATAATTTTTGTTATTTTTTTAATATTTAAATATTTCTCTCTCAAATTTGTGTTTTAATTATTTCGTAACTTTTATATTTTTCGGTTCTGAAGTTCAATCCTTGCTTTCAGGTAGCACTTATGATGGTTGTACCGATAGCGCTGCTTCGCTTTTTAGCATTTTATTAAAAGATTGCACGACATACACCACTTTTATTCTGTCTTCCTTTTTTAATGTCAGTTTCAGGATAAAGAGTTTAATGAGTTTTAAGAACTTTACCAAAAGCACAATGACTAAAAAAAGGACAATTTCACGCAATGGCATCAATTGAACTTTAAATTGATTAATTAAATTAAAATTTAATTATGTTTCATTTAGTTTTAATAAATTGTTATTTATTTGCATAATTTTTTGATACAGTTAATAATCACAAAAATGCATTTTAGAATCCTTACCCAGTGCTTCTTTACAGGAACCATACAAAAGGTACTCTCGAAATTTTCTAGTCACCTCGTCTTCCTTTAAAATCGATTGCGTACTGCCATGTTCTGACACGGGCAAATTTGAAGCTTCACTAGTTTCATTTTTATCACCTAAATTACTGCTTGTAGTGGATAGTACTGATGATGGCCGAGGCAAGGGTTCTACGCTCCGATTTTTTAGTAAAAGTTCTGCTATATCTGTTCCGTGTACCATCTAATAAAAAAATATTCTCTATAGCTTTTGAGAAAGAATATTTAATAATATCTGATTTGTATTAATAGGTTTAAATAATAATATTTTAGACTGGCTTATACAGGGTATTCCGAAATTACGCGTCAGGATTTCTGTGGGCGATTCTGTACGAAAAATTGGTGCAACAAACTTCTATACAATTTTTCGAAAACTCAAAATTATCAGAGATACAGGATGTGTTCTTTTTTTCGTCAAATTTAACAAATTACCCCTAAACAACATTTGTTTTCAAGGCTTGCTTTGTTAATTTTGAAAATCAGAATTTCTAATAATTAAACTTATGTAAATGAGTAAAATCGTTTTCTCGGAAACCGTTCATTTTAAGTTAATGCAACAAGACGACCTTTTTAACAGACATTTTGATGCTCTATATTAATTTTATATCCAAATTTATAAATGGATTGAAACAAAAAAGTTCATTTTTCTAAAGTAAAGACAGTTTAGGCCCTTTGGCATTGACTACTGGCGTCAAATTAATAGGGTGAATACAAAGAATCATTACTGATATGAATGCAAAATTTGGAAAAAATCAGATTATAAAAAACACACTAGAAAAAAATTATAAAAAAAACAAAAATTTTTTTTCCAACATGTGTATCTATTGTTAATTTTGAGTGTTTAAAAAAATTGTATAGAAGTTTGTTGCATTAATTTTTCGTGTAGAATCGCCCACCGAAATCCTGATGCGTAATTTCCGGACACCCTTTGGAGTGGGTATTACAACATCAGAGAAAACATAGGAAATTCCATGAATGATCAGCAGTGATTAAATATTGGCCTTTTTAAAAATCTCCTAAAACTTTATTTGAATCGTTCATTTCAAAAACCATATAAGTCAAAAATTTTCAAATTTGAGTTTTTGCATTAAGTTAGCTTCTTAGAGGTGTTTACATCTTAGGTGCGAATATAATTTAGGTTATATGCATTGTTAAGGATATATCGGCAGGTTTTGATGTTCGCAAAAACAATATATCTAAGTCTTTGACTAATTTTTCTGTAATTAAAGAAAAAAATGTGATCGAATCTACATGTCTATACTATTATATCAGAAGCAAGGCTAAACTTTTATCTATTTTTATTTTCTATGCATTAAACTTTAGATTTCTCAAAATGGTGGTCTACTGACTTTAAACGAATAGGTTTATCTGAGGAAAGTTTTTGATAACGTGTAAGAAAGCTACATAAAAAATGCCGTCCACTTACATGAAATTCAAGTACTACAAAAAGAGTTGTTATTTTCCAAAACTTTATTTATCATTGAACTAGTCACACCTTTAACCTAGTCAAAAACAAAGCTGCAAAACTAAATTGAGTTGTCCGTTACTTTGTGATAGTACATTTTAAATTAAAATAAGACAAAGTAATTTATCTTATTTTAATTTAAAGTTGCAATAGTTTTCTGCCAGTCAATAAAGTATATTCAACTGACAATAACGTCCATATCAATCTGAAGAAAATAGAAATTATATGCCATTTTGTAAGAAAATTTTTCGCTGGCCAACAGAAAAAGGACAAAATGACGTCGAGAATAATAATGAGTATTGCTTTGTGCCCTATTAAACATATATTTTTTAGAATTTTGTATTTGCTTTTATGAAGCACATTAAAATAATAATTATAAAAAATAGTACTCCATGCAAAAGCTATGTAAGTCAATTATATTTTTTTTTTTATTAATATTATTTTTTAAATATGCATACCAAATAAAATTTGTTTTTCTTTACAAATTAAATTTATTTGCTTACTTTCTTTAAAAAATTATTATTCTTATATAATTATGCATATTTCACGTATTTTTCCTTCTATTCAAAACTGTATGTTTTTGACTTAAGCTGTTCTTGAAACGAACGTTTCAATTAATGACTGATTTTTTTGTTTTGGCGCGTCTAAGGGATCAGTTCACGTCTGGCAGCCTCGTAAAGAACCTATTTTATGATCAATTATACAATAATTTCAACCGGAAGCCCTTAAACCTATGTTTGGAGGTTGAAACCTTATCTAAGTAAGTTTTTTTCTCAAATTTTATAAATTCTTTTATATTAAATAACTCAATAATTTACTTCTTTTAAGGTAATCTTGATTTTTACTATATTATTGCAAGGGTAGAATAGCCCTTCATAATGCATAAAAGTTAAAGTTTTATTAAAAATCTTTATTCTGGAGAAAAGCCAAATAATATTTTGTTTAAATTTATATTTCAAGAAAAAAAACTATAGTACTACTTATTAGGTACTGCCTAACAATATGTATCCTTACCCCATTAAGCCTAATAAGTAAAATAAGAAGCTCCCACATCAATATATAAGATTCAACATCAACAATATCTCTACCATAAGCAGCACTTTTTATTTTGTTTTCACAATATTCTATAATTTGTTTTTTGTGTGTTACGCCTTGCACCAAGGGTCCAGGAAACGAATTGAGTTCAATGTAGTCTGGATCATTTTCCAAAAAGCTTTGTAAATTGCATACTTCCACAATGGCATTCTGACCATCTACAGGGTAATTTGGTAGTATTTGAATAAGTTTCCCAGAAAGTATTGAAGCCTTCAAGTGTGCCGTTGCAAATTTTGCTGGTGTTAGTCTTTGTGCGGCCGATTGTTGCTCTTCATAAATCAATGAATTATCAGTCTGATCAAAGGTCCTATTAAAACTGAAAAATTAAAGTAGGCTTATAAGTAAATTATACATATGCAGTTTAAAATAAATGTATATGAGCTTTATCTATTGTATTAGTTCTAATTACTACATACAATCAATGGTGAACCTAATTATTACTCAAGAGACTCTTTTATACAGTTTCTAATATATACATAGGGTTTTATGGAAATATTTAAATATACTGAAATTAGAAAAGACCTTGAGTTAAAATAAAACACAAAATACCTTAACCACCACTAAACTACTTGTGCCAGATATCTGAATAAAACATTTGGTATTTTTAAGTCGATCAAATGACATTTGATGAATGCGACATGTATAGCACTGAATGTATGATCATTCGGTGACATCAGAACAGCGGACCAAATTTTGTCAGGTAATTAGATACTTGAAGGATTATATTTTGTTAGAATTGCGTACTAAATTTTATCAGGTAAAAATCTGGATTCCTAAAGTACTTCAAGGCAATAAAATAATTATTGGCAATTGCCTCGGAGGGTGAGTATGAATATCGAATAAGTAATAAAACAATTGTGTAAGTCTACTAACTAGAACTAACCTGATCCCCTCCGAATATGCAATCGAATAAGTTTTTCAATAATATTTGATTTTCGCCTACACACGTTTACACATGTATTTTATACGCAGTTCGGCCAGTAGTTTTAGGGTAGGTAAGAGGGGTAAAAGGGCTCCTAAAGACAGTTCACAAAAAGGTTTGGTACGCAGTTCTGACACGGATTAAAAACGGTCAGAACAAGATGAAATGTTCGGTCAGCAGTTCTGACACAGATTAAAAACGGTCCACAGTCCGAAAAGAATTTGGTAAAATATCTGAAGGTATGTATGTTGCTGTGTTGACGGTATGCATTTAATTATTTTAATTTCTATAAAAATGAATTTTTTATACATTCTGTATCGTTTTAGAGGTAAATAAGTAGGGATGGCAACGATATATCGATTATTTTCAAATATCGATATATCGGAAATCAAATATCGATAATCTTTATCGATATTTAACTCCTTGATATATCGATATATTGATATTGATATTTTCGACTTTTGTAGTAAATGAGACAAAATTGAAAAGCGATTTTTTACTTAAATTTTTAAAACTTTTAGGAATGTTATATATATTATTATGAATACAGTAAAATAAAAAAATAAATAAAAGTATTAAGGTAATTTTTACCATTATGCCGTATTAATTTACCCACTACCTGTTAAGAAAAAAAATTAATATAAGATAATTTATGGATATTTTTTTGCTCTCTCAAATATCGATATATCGGATAATCGATATTAGCCAAACGATATTTATCGGTATCGATATATCGATGGTTTTTTAAAATTCGACATCCCTATAAATAAGCTCATATCAATACCCAAAAGAATATGTTTTTATAAAACATATTATTCTGCATTTTGAAGCAAAGCCAAATAAAAATCCATAAAGTAAAATTTAAAAATATATAGACTGTCCACGGATGGGGTTAACAAGAGGAAAAATGGACCAAAAATTTAATTTTTTGAAAAAAGTCATTCTTCATAAAAACTTTTGCTTGTAAAAAATAGGATTTACCTAGAGAAAATGTTGATTTTGGATACAGGGTTCGCAAAAACCTAAAAACATGATTTTTTTCCAAAAGTAAACTACCTTTATTTTTCATTTTTAAGCAAAATATCATATAGAAAATTTATTTAGAATGGCATTTTGAATTACTTTATTTATTTTACTGGGGTATCAGAAAAATTCATGAAACTAATTTTGGAGTCATTTAAAATTAATTATTTTAGATTTTAAGGATAAAATGACCTAAATAAAATTTAATAATTTGCTTTTTTATCACCTGCTTTTCCCAAATTCCTACAAAACACAATTTTTCAGCTGTAAATAAATGTGATCAAGGCGTTTTCGCCAAATTATGGAGTTCAATAAAATTTTGTATTAATGTGGTTATTGATTACAAACATTATTCTAAATAAATTTTCCTTACGACAATTTTGCTTCAAAATGAAAAATAAAGAGTTTACTCTTGGAAAAAAATCATATTTTCTAAGTTTTTGCGAACCCTGTATACAAAATTACTATTTTTCTTTCGTAAACCCTACTTTTTCTACAAGCAAATTTTTTTATGAATAATAACTATACTTCGAAAAATTATTTTTTTGTCCATTTGTCCTCTTGTTAACCCCATTCATGGACATGCAGTCTGTACATAGATTAGAAATTATATCAAAAAACTTTATAAATATTTTTTTATAACATCAATAACAAAATCAGATTAAATAAATATCCATAATTCGCAAATAATATTAAATAACCAAAATATTAGTAAAACCAATGGCAGTCAAGACAAGCATGCAATACGGTTTTCGGTGTTAATATTACAAAAGCAAACGAAAAAAAAGTTATTTCAACTACTAATAACATAGTTCTAGCCCCTCACATTATCCATGATCCTATAACAAAATCTATTTCCAGAATATTTATGTATTTCTACAAAATACAATTTTAGAGATATTTACAAGTAGGACGTCTACCAAATATTTAACATTCATATTAAAAAAATGTAAGTTATTAAACATATTAGTATGTTGTTTTTTAAATTTATATAATATTTATTTACTTATCAAAGTATCTCCAACATAATTTATATTATAAGGAATTGATTGACTGATTTAGGGTTTGCGAAATGTTTTGCATCTACACTATAATCACCAATTTCGTTTTCAAGATAAAAACAAAATTTAATCTAGTGAGTGCGATTAATTCCGAAATATTCCCTACCTCTTTTTCGATTTGAATGACTTTTTGCAGTGATGTTAATAGCATTAGACGGCTTTTACATGTCGAGACAATCCTTGAGTTAGTATACTACTACCCTAGAAGTGAACCATATTTGGTAAATCTAGGTGAGAATGCATTTGACAGCTTTTAAAATTTAGCTAGGACTTCAACCGCATAATAATTTAAGTCAGAGTTTGTTAACACGACATTGTAAAAGCTGCTCAAGGGGCTAAAATACACCTAACTTATAAAAAGTTATTCGGTAGTGTCGTCTCGACCGGCACCTAAACGAATATCGCAACTAGAAAACACCCTGAATAGCTCGACAGGTAAAATAAACTCCTGATTTAAAGACCTACTAATAGTAATAAAACTGATTTTTAGAAATAGTTATTTTTTCTTTTTAATAATATATCGTTTGTAAAATATTCTGGTAGACATCTTATGGTCAGTGAAAGAACAATAGCCAATAAGAAACAACGTCATTTTAATAGGCATATTTTAACGTTTGATCGCACTTAATACTTAAAAATAAGAATTTAAGCATATTGTTGTATGTAACAAAAAAAACCTTATAAACTGTTTAAAAATGTAAACATAAGTACATGTTTTTCTATCACAATATTTTTACGTATGTCACACTGGGATAGTTGAACTGTTTTGCATAAATTACCCTTAACATACTTTTTTTTTTTACTTTTTTATCTCCTTTACTAAATTTTTAAAATAAGAATTCAACATTTTTTATCGCATTAACATGTTCGTTAATATCCACCCGATTTCATTCTACAATATGTCATGCTCACCTAGTTGAATTAGGCCTAGATTGCGAATAAGGCAGGTTGCTGTAAAGATTTTATTTTAGTAAATATGAGCATTAGCTGGACATAATATGAAAAATTGCGATTTTCTGTCCAAAATCCATACATATATGCTACTTATAAAATCATTACCCATTAAAATAACAATATATTTCTTATAATTAAATGGCTATTTAATTATTCACTATAGGAAGTTAAAACTTTAATTGTGGGGGCTCACCTAGAATTATCAAGACCATAATGGCCCGATATGGAATGAGACTGTCCGTAGTAGTTTGCTATACTTGATTGGCTATAAAAACTTTGTCTTGTATACCTAAACAATGCACAGATAAGCTTAAAACCAAATGAAACATGAGTTAAACAAATGTGTGGCGTGAAGTGTACTTCGGTTGATTTAACAAAACAAACCAACTGGAGAACTATAAAGCCGGTGTTGTTTAATGTCCTAATCTGTAAAGATGCTACTTGTCTAAATGAAAAGAAACACAACGAAACCTTTCTTTAAAATATTTTTCAATATTATCAAATTTACAAGTACTTTACTTTTCATCAAAAATCACATTTATTTACCAAACGTCGTATTAAAAATTGCGTTTTTTTATTATTATTAATATTAAATTATTAATAAAAAAGCTAACCATATGCTGCCAACCTTAATATATAAATTTATGGAGGTAAAATTAAAACTTGTAGGAGACTACATTACCCGAACACGGAAACAAGATTCCAGAGACGGGCTGATTTTGGGAAGCATACAGAGCATACAGATTAAATGGGGATTAAATTGGATAATTTTAATATTTTATTAAGGTATGCTTAAATAATATCTAAATAATATTAAAAGAAGAGCTTCAGACTTCCATTGTCTCTATTTCATTTATTCACACAACTTTTCGGGCAGTACTACCTATGTGGTTTAAAAAAATGTTGTATTGTTTTTCTCTTTACCTGTAATGTTTCTTCCTTAATAGATAATTTTTCAATTCTAACAGTAAAAACCTATTATTCGTCCGCACCATGCAAGTAAATATTCTTAATTTTTTAAATGAAAATATTTCCACGGTTAGAAATTAAACAGTTAAACGACAAAAAGGTCATAATCATATTAAGGAAGATTGCCACTAGTAAAGTAACACTCTTTACCACGCACGAATGCATTTTTATCTAGTAAGTAGGTACCTATTACAAATTTTAATACTTTATTACTGAAAAAAATATTTTTAACACATTTACTGTAACAAATAAATCATGGTTACACGTTAACCTAAATTCCTTTTTTTTTCTTGGTATCTAAGAATATATGGACCCCTATGTTATGTAATGTATAAAACACCCAGCTATATTGCACTAATTAAAATTTAGACAAGTAGCAGCATACAACAGATTGATGTGTGCATTGAAATTTTATGAAACTGTATTTTAAGTGTAATAAAGGCATAAAAGACTGATTTACAAAGTCAAAAACATAACATTCTTACCTATCCTTTGCTAACTCGTCATTGGCCGAGCTTCTACCAGAATGAACAGAGGCTCGGTCATCTGCTGTAAAGGAAGCATTACTACCTGCAGCTTGCTGATAATATTTTCGATACCACTCGGCATACGCTTGAGGATTGGTTCTACGTAGGTTTTCGTAGTATTGGTACTGCTGATAGTAGGGATTATAAGGGTCATAGGCGAAGCTCTAAAACCAAATGGTAGTACTTTTTAACTGATCGCAATCAAATTTGGTAGATGTTTTTTAGTTATTCCTGACATTAAAACAAACTTTCACCTACCGTAGAATAAAAATTTAAAACTGACTTTAAGATTTAACCACTGAGAATAATATCGTCTTTAAACTTTAACTTTACTATTTTAAACTACGAAATAAGCGGACTAAATGTACGTAACAAGCTTACCTGATAAGGATTATACACCTCTCGAGAGTCTCTACTTCTGTATCGTTCTCTTTCCTTCTCCCTATCTCTCTCTCTGTGCCTCCTATCTCTGGGATCAGGTTCATGTCGTCTATCTCTATATGATTCGTGTAATGAATCTGATCGGCTAGATGGTCTGCTGGATCTGTTTTCTGGTCCATATTCGTCTCCATATCTACTATAATGATAATCACCACGCCTTAATTCCCTATAGTCTCGGGAGTCCCTAGGATCTCTCAAATCTCGTGAATCTCTGGGGTCTCGTAAGTCTCTTTCTTTTCGCCGTCTATCTTTATCTTTTCTTAGGCTACTGTACTTACGCTCATAATCTATAAATAAAAATTATTGGACATTTGTAAAAGTTTCAAGATTAATAAAATTAAAACTACTAAAATGTAAAAAAATATATTATGGCTTTAAGGACGCTATATATATATATATATATATATATATATATATATATATATATATATATATATATATATATATATATATATATATATATATATATATATATTAAAGTTTTATTAAAGGAAACACCCTGTACATTATGTCACCATTTAAAAGGTCTTTTAAAGAGCTTTACAAAAATACCATATTTGATCTATCTTTAAGAGTTTTATGACCATTCAAATCAGAATGTAATTTTTATTATAACTACAGTCTCGGCTCGGTGCCACAAGGAGATTTAAAATATATAATTATACTAGCTATGATTCCCGGCTTCGCTCAGGAGTTGATATGAAAAATTTAATTAATTTTATAGCGTCAACAACACGTGGTTATTATGCTGTTAAAATGTAGCTTATATGACACGTTCGTAGATTTACCATAGCAGCGCCATCTATTGATTACTTACTCAACCCAGTCGAACAGACAAATAATTAGCAATAAATTAAAATTGCGACTATAATTTGAGATTTAAACTATCCTATCTCTCAAGTTGGATCGAACTGCACATGGTGTGAGAATTTTATTATAATCGGTTAAGTGGTTTAGGAGTCCATTGAGGACAAACATTGTGACACGAGATTTATATATATTAAGATATATATATATATGCATCAAATTTCAGTGACATATTCTACGTCTATATGGCCGGAATCTAATTGGTATTTGGTACATTGCTTAACAGCAGCAAAAGACATTTCTTTTTATGTAAAATATTTATGGTTTTTATTTTTTTCTTTAAAAACGGTGCAGCAGTCGGGAAAAGTCAAGAGATCAAATTATTCTAAATTCAATGGGAATTTTAAAAATAATTTTAATATTAGAAGAAAGCAGTGGCGCAACATTTTTTTCTTGAAAAATAGTCATAAAAATATGACCACTGGTATGTGTTTTTACAGTTTTTTCATAAAAAGAAGTGTTTTTGGCTGCTGCAATGTACCAAATAGCAAATAAATTTCTAGAGTGGCTTAAAAATTATGAGAATTTTTTTCTTACAATTTAACCATCTTGTATCTCCAAAAGGAAGCGTTTTTGGACATATATACGGAAAACTAAGGCTTATTCTTAACGTAAAATATGTCCTTAAAATTTGATGTATAAATTTCGGAACACGCTGTATTAATTGCTGAAAAATATTAGTATGAGTAAAGGGAGTACGTTTTTAAAAAGTAAAATGTGGAAAAAACTGAGAAACTCGAATTAAACCAAATTTAAAGTAACTGATTAGGACAAGGTTTTTATTTTGATAGATTGCATTCCTAAAGGCTCAAATATGAAAAAATAAACATTAAAGGAATAGCATCATCAAATTTATTAATGATAATGTAAAATAAAATCGATTTTTCGATCATTTTAAGTGTTTGGATGTAAGGTTCCTAAGAAAGAAAATACACGAAATAGCTACGTAGTATGAGAAAAGTCACAAATAGAGCCCTTGTTTATTCCCAGTTTTTGATGACCCTGTACTGTATCAACTTAGCTTAGTCAATATAATTATAATTCTTAAACAATAAAGCAAATTCGGAGCTTGATTAAAAATTAAACTAAGTGAGTGTTCGTGGGGTAAAATTGCCAAAACCAACTTATGTAAAAACACAACTAACCTCTATCCCTATCATCGTGAGTTCTTCGATCCCTTTCCTTATCACTATAATAATCTTCTGTATCTTCTTGATACCTTCGGTCGACGTATCTCTTATCTCTTCTATCTCTCTTATCCCTGTAGGGATCTGGTGAATATCTATCGCTTCCTCTGTCTCTATACCTGACAAAAATAATGAATGCTTCTAACATTTTTAAATCATTTGAACTAAACTGAAAATCTATGTGTTATCGTTTAAATATTAGAACACTTTTCTGGCGGCCAACCTCAGCTATATCATAATTAAAATAAAAATAAAAAAATGTAGTGTTTTCTTCTTTTTATGAAATTAAGCCTAATTTAACAGTACAGCTTTTCCCTGCCCTTTCAATCTGTCGCTTTGGAGCCTTAACCTTGCAATGCGATAATAATAGAAAAGAGTAGAAGCTGCCTTCCGATTTAAAGGGAAAGGTGTAAAACAACGTCATAAACCTTGTTTTTCAAAATTCAAAAAGTGTATTTAATGTATAATTTATTATATAAAAAAATAGAAGCTAAAAAAACCTTAATAAGCCATAAATATAAACAGTCATAGGAGAAAATGTCTTCTCCTAAATTTTAGTCCGAAGAAACATAAAACATCACAATAAATTCAGACTATTGTCATAAAATTTTAGTTGTTACTCAAATTTTAAATTAGCTGCAAGAAATTTCGGACTTTCATTGTCTTTATTTTTAATTATTCACACAACGTTAGTTCTATCTCTGTCCGTTTTCAAGTTTAAACTTGACAATTGTAAACTCGTAGTCCCCCTGGGCCAGTAATGAAATTCACTTCATGATAATAACACTTTTAAAAAGCATTTTAGGGGGAGGGGTTTGAATATTCGCCGTTGTAAAAGTGGTATTATCATGATGTGAATTTAATTATTGGCCCAGGGACTATTTATACAAGTATGTATGTAAAGCTCATATAGACAATAAATCTTAATAGACATACAAACAATGAAACATGTTATTCGATCCTACCTTTAGGTAGAATCAAAGTCAGGTCTGCAATGAAGACTAATATTATGAGTTTGCGTTGGAACGCGCCGCCAGTTCAGTATACACACGGTTGCACTTAATCGCGCTCCCTTTCAGTTAAGGTAGGCTGAAAGGCAGACTGTATATATGCCCATTTACTTTTTATGTTTAATATCAGAAAAAAATTTTGACCATTTATTTGTTTGTTTAATACACCCCGTTAAAGTTGCAGGGATATGAAAAACAGGGTTAAAAATATATTTTTTTGCGGACACTTTAAGGTCAAGGATGACAATTAATTAGTTGATCTGCCCTACAGAAATAAAGTTCCCGATGTCATTATGCATCAATATGCATTTAAAAACTTACCTATCTTTCTCAATATCCCTCTCCTTGTATCTATCTCTTTCCTTATCCCTAGACTTGGATTTTTCGGCGGAGCGTTTATCTCTGCGATTTCTAGACGTATGTTTTCGGTCACTTTCACTGTCGCTACTTTCTTGTCTACTATGGCGCCGCGGTGAATGGTCGGGTAAACTGGTATTGGAAGTTTGCCCGTCAGTGAGATTTTCCCCAACAGTAAGATTTCGAACCGAGTTAGTTAGGTTTGCTAATACTGTGTCGTTATTTTCACCTAAAATGGTAAAAAAAAATGTTATAAGGTCTCTTTTAATCATCTTTCTAATATGAAGTTCAATAAAACTATTATCTAATTTATTAAATCACTAGCTTTCAGGGTTATGAATGTTTTTCTTTTGCTGCCTAAAAAATTGAACAGATGATAATGTGAACACCGAGTATAATTTTTTTACTGCAAGCAAGCCCACAAAAATTCCATTTAAAAAAGATACTAGGCAACCCATATTGACGGCTTTTTACCAAAGTTTTTATATGCATTATAACTAATAAGATATTTGTCTCGTTAAATTAAAATCATTTGTCAAATTTTAGTATTCTGTTAAATATTCTACAACTCAACTTTTACAAATACGCTTCAATTAATTTTTTTATTGATTAGTTTTACCTATTTTCAGAAAGTAGTAAGTCAAAAAAGTGTAAAATATAGGGCTTAAAACAGACGGAGCGGTTTTCGCCGAGTCGGCAGCCGAACGCCGATACTCCTTTGATAGCATAGCAAAAAAAAAATAGCCAGACATTTAAATAAAAGACCATACTTGGTGTTTAAACATAACCTTTAATTCTAAAAATATTTTCCATTTAATATTTTGTTTTATTAAAAAAAAAAAAATGGGTATGTTAATATTTTGTGGTTGCAGCTCACTCATAGGGATACATTACCTAATAAAATAAGTTAAATGTAAAATTTCAAGGCCATTACCTTCAACAGCTTCTCTTCGATTTTCTTGCTGGTCAATTTTTTCCTTAGACTTTGCACTTTTAGTCGGCCTATTTTCGGTAGAGGATATGCTGGCACCTCTTACATGAGTTGTTTCTGTTTTATCTGCACCTACCCATTATAAAATAAAATTATAATTTCAAGGGGCAAACTTGAATAAATCAAAAAACAAACATTTCTAAGTTGTTATCCTTCCAGGTCATCTTTAAAGCCACTTGCTATTTACTAATTTTAAACCATTATATTTGATGTTACAAACTACGTGAGAGAATATCGTTAACACATTATTGTAAATGAAACAAAAATGTGTGCCACTGAAAAATAGAGTAAATCTGAGAGATAAATAAATAAATAAATGTTTTATTTACGGACCAGCCATTTTACAATACCTAAAAGGAAAAATATAAAACAAAAAAATAAAATATTAATAATAAAAAAGAAGTCTTACTTTAAATACAAACAAAGCCACTGACTTTGAGTATATCTGATAGTGATGATTCCCAGAAATCTGTTACTTGATAATGAAAAAACCTCTCTGTAGTTCAATATGGCGCTAAATTCAAGTTACGAAATAATATTTTAATGCTAATAATAAAACATAGCTGCCTGTAGAGTCACTTTTTTAAACTGTGAAACTTTGAGTTTTAACACGTACTAATCAGTAACCCAGTTTAGAGACATTTAGGTAGATTATTAAAATTAACTTTGTAATTTAAATAAGTCTACAATATGTTTACTTTAATTCAGTGCATGCAAGAAAAAGTAATATTAACTTTTTTGTCTTATAAACTAAACCTTAACCAAAAGCCAATTTGTCTAATATCGGATGGTTACATGGGATATCCGATATTAGAACAAAATATTTCTTATTTAGCTTTATTTAGAATACCACCATCTTTAGGTATCCCAGGCCTTAATAACAATTTAATTTTAAAGTTCTTGTTGTGTTTCTGGTTCGATGGCTTATTTCATAGTGTTATCCCTATATTGAATACCCTAACCAGAATTAGGAACATGTGTTTTTGTCAACAAAAATTGCCAATTTTTCTTAAAATTATTATTTTAATTTTTTCATACTTTGATTGTTATAAAAATATCACTGATTTATTAAAAAATTCAAATTAATATTGGGTTTAATAAAAAAGTACCCGATATTAGGGCACTTTACTCTATTTAAAAAAATATCTAGTTGATTCATACCTGAAGGTGGAGCCAAATCACCACCGATAGTTTCTGAACGATTAGCTGATAAACTAGGCTGAGAAGGTGATGGTGTAATTGGTGGATTTTGAACTGTTGGTGGAGTATCGGCACCAATGGTAGCAGATCTGGGAGGCTGCACAGTAGCATTTTGGGTTAACTGGTTTAACTCAAGTTCTGAGTCGTTCTCTTCTATGTTTTGTTGATGTAACGATGTTTCAGGTGAACTCGATTCTCCTGGTATCATACGATGAAGGCCTTCTGGTGGACCACTTAAGTCAAAATGGGTTTGATCTATGGAAGGTTCAGTGTATTATACAGAAGTTCTTACCAAAGAGAAAACTTTTTACTATTAACTTTACGAAACAAAGTGCCTTTTCCCAAAAGTCTGCTTGGTGAGAAAATAAATTTCCACAAGCATTACAACAGAACTCTACTTTGTGAACTATAATTTGAGAAAAACACCTGAACAAGAAGTGAATTACATTGGTTTAAAAAGTCAGTAACCCTGGTTACCACAATAAAAAATGTATTTTATTGGTTTAAAAACTTCGTAACCTTAGTTACTTGACTAGGTATTCATTATCAATATTGAGTTTAAGTATGAGTTTAGATGTTTTTCTAATTTGCATATAAAAAGTTGTCAGCTAAATAAAGCCGTAGGTTTTTTTCTTTAAATCTGTGTGTCAGGAAATATTACTTTTTATGGGTTTATCTGCAAGAAATATTCGCAAACTCAATACTTACTTTCATTTGGAATATTTGATCCACTTTCATTTTGCCCCAAAACCATTCTGCTGAAACCAGGCAAAGGTTCGTCCATCCTTCTCCCTCCAACTTCGTTTTGTTCCATCGACCCTGGTACCATTCGTTGTAATCCTGGAGGTGGTAACGTATCATTTCCTAAATCAATTACTAAAAACAAATAAGATTTCTGTACAGGGTGTTTTTCTTGTTAGTATTACAGTGTATAGGGTAAACGGTCAGAGATACAAAAAAATAACATTCATGTCCGGTTCTCTTTTTTAGGTTTTAGTTTAATAGCGCAATCAGATCTCCACTAACTTGATTGGTTTAAAAGATAGAGGGTGATTCTCAAAATTTGTCGATTTTTATTATGTCTTATTACTCTGACAATAATGAAGATAGAAACAAACTTTAAATAAAGGGTTTTATAACTTTTACATAGAATCCAGTTGCGTGCTTAAAATAAATAAAAATGTTTTAATTTTTGAGATATTATCCAACCTTGCATTTTTTTAAATAAAGCACCCTGCATAAAAAAAAGTGAAAACGATATAATCTATTGGTGGAAAAAAGTTGATAAATTTATACAAATATCTGAACACTTTTACTTGATCTACTTACCTTCATTTCCTTGTGCCAAATTAACGTCAGACAACTGACCAGTTTCCAAATACTGATTTCTATCATTAATTGGTGCCTCGTTATTTTCGGTCTGAGGCCACTGCTGATGACTTTTTACGCTGATTTTGGCAGCGTTAGACACATGTGGATTATCTGGATGCTCGGAATTATCGGGTAACGTTTCTAAGTTGACAGATTGATTGCTAAAACTCGGAGGAAGAGGCGGTTGCCTCGAGTCTGGTTGAATCGCTGTTGCCGGTCGAAACTTATTAGCGGATTTATGGGAAAGTCCTCCAGTACGTTTGTAAATGTTTCTGGTGTCATCTGAACTTCCTAGAAACGAAATAAAATCTTATGGTTATATGCTTTTTGACCAACTTCTAAAAAAGGAGGAGGTGCTATGTTTGACTTTTTTTAATGCATTGTTTAGAAACACCTTGTATAAAAACATGTATCATCATTTTATAATTATGACAAAATTTTTAGTTGTCAATGTCTTAAAATGAACAGATCAAAAATCAAAACTATACTATCTTGAAGATTTTCATCGCCCTTTTATGGTTACGTAGAAAAGTCTAGAATATGACAGAAATTTCCCGCGAATTCTTTTAATACACGATGGAATAAAAGTTTTAAATGTTAGTTTAAAATAACTCAAGCGTTTTCGGAAATCTTCGAAAGTGTTGAAAGAACTTGGAAAAACTAAGGTAAATTATTTAAATAACTTATCAAACTAAATAAAATAATTCTAACTTTGTACAATTCTAAATAAACTAATCACTTATTTTTAAAGTCCCTAACAGTATGTTTACCAATTACTCTGTCGATTGTGGACCCATTTTAAAAATTCATTTTTTTATTCGGGAGACTGCACTTCTATGGTGCGCCATTGAAACAAAATCAGTATTTTACATTGAAATCTTGGAAAAATTAAGAGAAAAACTCAAATTTTAAAAGCACGAACATGCATCGGTTAATGTATGTTTATCGATTTCTCCGTCAATTGTGAACCGATTTTAACAATTATTTTTAATTCGAAAGAATGCACTTCCAAAATGTAACGATTGGAACCAGATTAGGATCTGATGGTGATATCCTGGGAAACTCAAGAGAAACCCAAGCAATGTAAATAAGTAGTCTGTTTCTATTATTAATAGACAATCTACAAAGACTTAAAAACTAATATATAGTAAAAATCCATAACTTGGATTCAATATATGATAACAGACGGGGGCAAATTTATAAGGCCTAGGAGGTGTCCCAGATATAGGAGTCACTAAGCCCAATGCGACGGGAAAGGTGGGCGCTCAGCTAAGGCAGGTATTGATTTTTAGCAAATTTTAAATGTATTTGACCACGTTCGCCGGCAATTTGAAAATAAATCAATATTATTATCAGAAAACAACAATGACAGACAAATAACGCGCGTTAATCAATGAGAGAGTTTCAAAATTGCTAAAAAAAAATAAAATGTTGAAAGTAATTAATCAGATATCACACCGATGCTGGTTGTTTGTACAATCAAGGTAGTAAATGTAAAGTCAAAATTTGCTTGTTTGTCATATGGTTGTCATTTCCCCTGCCTTCTTTTTTTTAATTTAAATGATTAACACGCGATAAATATGATAATATTAATGAAATATTTTTCAACTTGCCAAACGGCAAAAGTAATCACATACATTTAAAATGTAACAAAAATTGATCCTATCTTGGCTGAGCGCCCGCCGCATTTGCCGCGTCGCCTTAGTGGCTCCCCATATCATGTATGGTACTTATAGCGACCTCACGGCACAGAACACCAGATGTGGTCAAAAAATACTTACAGGTAGCCTTGTACTAGTGCTTAAACCATATACTTTGGGCATTTTACATTGAGAAAAATACGTGAACAAAAAATGTATTACACAAAAGTCATTAACTATAGTTACTTACTAGGTACTTTTCCCTATATAAAATGACCAGATTATAGTAGCATATCTTAGATCTAAATTACTATACGTCTTGGGATGCTCTGATACCATAAACTAACTGTCAATAAAAAAGTATTATTTGACTGTCATAAAACAAATACTATAGAGGGTGTCCCATTTTGGTTGCGACAGCGGGGTATCTCAGTTATTATTAGAAATGAAATCTTGCAGCTTTCGCGAACCTAAGCCACTTTTTGTGAAACAAAAGATGCCATAAACAGAGCCATCATAGTTTCTGATAATGTATCAAAATGGTAAAAACGGATTCTTATATAATTTTTTACTTTTAAAAACAACGACAAAATTCCCAATATTTATAATTCACATCCAAAATCTTGCAGTAGGCCATGCAAACAAATTAGTTAACAATTTTTTTATTGACTTGATTATTGTAGGAGTTTTAAAGTTACGAATTTTAAACTTGGATTTTGCTATTTTATTTATTTATGTTTTTTCTTTTGTTACATATGCTAGGTATGTAGCACTAACACGAGGAACAATATTTATTTGTAATAGTTTTTATTAAATAATTTTCTTGATTTATTACAGCAAAATATTTGTTTAATCTTGGATCAAAAGAACATAAAACAAAAAACATGTATTGCTTTGGGTAATTAAGTTAGAAACCACAGTTTCAACAACAAAAAAATCTGTTGCATTGATTGAAAATATCAGCAGTAATAGTCTCAGAGCTAGTAAACCCTTCGAGTAATGTTAGGCCTGTAAGGCTAAGAATTTGAATAGTGATGAGTCGTGGCATGCTAAATACGACAATCATCACCAGGCAAGCATCAACCCTGCCCATCATCACCCTGTATATTTTTGGAATAAAAAAATAAAAAAAAACTTAGAGCTGTAAGTTTGAAATTTTTTAGGATTTAGTTCATAAGTTTAAAAAAATTACAGGTGTTTTCGATGAGCACAAGTACCTGCGAACTACTAGGCGAACTAAAAGGTGTGGCTGATTTGGATGGCCATATTTCCAAAACTAACAAAGTTAGGTGTACCTAATGTGGTATTTTCTTAAAACTCTTTTAAAGATCTTGTCAACTGTGATACTGGTGATAATATACAGGGTGAAATTTTTTTTTTTTTTAATGAGGCAGCCTTTATATTATATTACCGTTAAGAAGATCTTTAGAAAGTTTAAAAAACACATTAAGTACATATAACTTTATTAGTTTTGGAAATATGGCCATCCAAATCAGCCACACCTTTCAGTTGTGCTTGTGCTCATCGAAAACGACTGTCAATTTTTTTCGAACCTTACTATGATTAAACTAAATCCTAGAAAAGAAAGAAAGAAAAATTTTAAGCTTACAACTCCAATTTGTTTTAATTATTTTTTTAACTTTCAAAAATATACAGGGTGATGATGTGCAGGGTTGATGCTTGCCAGGTGATGATTGTAGTACTTAGCATGCTATGACTCATCACTATACAAATTTTTAGCCTTGCAGGCACAACGTTACTCGAAGGGGTTACTAGCTCTCTAACTATAAATGTAATAGACTAATAGGTGCTTTTTAAATAAAAATATTGCTCAAGAAAGTGCTACCTACCTAGATTTATACAGAGTGTTTTCTAACAACGGTACGAAACTTTAAAGTGTGATTTTTATGTTATTTTATGAAAAAAGTTCTTATAAACATATGTCCGGAGTTGCTTCCTTACTGCGATACAGGGCGTTAAAATTTAAGGAAAAAAATCAGTTTTCTCTAAAATTTTTATTATGCTTAGGTCGATTTGGATAAACTTTGGTACATTAACTTAAAGTAATAGGGAGCTTATTTAGCTCTAACCAGATTGTTAGTATTGGGTCCACTGCACTGGCGTCTCAGTTGACACCGCAACTTATATTATTAAGAAAAAAAGTACGCCACTAACCTTTTTGGACGTTTTTATATTTTTTTATTTAAGCAATTAATTATACAACTTTTTAGTCTTTTGTATTTTCTTCGTATCTCACTTTGTTTCTAAGAAATAAAAATTGAAGCCACTTTAAGTGATACCAAAAAAACTAAACAGTATAAAATAAAATTCAAAATTAAAAAACAAACAATTTGGACCTCAGTAGATAGGGAACATGGCGATTTCCGATAAAATACACGACTGCTCATTAATTTTAAAGCAAATAATTGTTTATTTTTTATTTTTGTCTTTTACCATGTTGTCTATGGGCACTTCTTAGAGGAAATTAAAGTGGTTTTAATTTTTTTCTCGAAAACGAAGCTAGATACAAAAAGAAAATACAAGAGACTAAAAAGTTGTAATATTAATTGATTATTTATAAAAAAATATAAAAACGTCAAATTAAAGTCAGTGGCGTACTTTTTTCTCAATAATATAAGTTGCTGTGCCCACTGAGACGCCAGTGGACTCAATAATAACAATCTGGTTAGGGCCAATTAAGCTTTAAAGCTAATTACTAAATAAATGTATCAAATTTTATCCAAATCGGCCCAAGCATATTAGAAATATTTACAAAAAACTGTTTTTTTTCTTAAATTTTAACGCCCTGTATCTTAGTAAGGAAGCATCTGTGGACATATGTTTATAGGTACTTTTTTCATAAAATAACATAAGGAATCACAACTTAAAGTTTCGTACCGTTGTTAGAAAACAACCTGTATAACAAAAAAAAAAGGGTTTTTAAGTTTAAAACTTTTTGAAAAATATAATAAAAACCCAACATTGGTCAATATTTCAAAAACAATGATATTTGGAAAAAATCTGACTACACCACTGCATTCTATGAAAAAAAGTTGTAGACAAATCAGTTTTTACCTTTTGATACGTTACTAGCCAACTTAGATACAAGGGGTACCTGACCCCTGCAAAATTTTTAAAATTACCCTATAGCTTAGAAACTAGGACGACTATGACGGCTTTGTTTATGGCATCTTTCGTTTCACAAAAATGTAGCTCAGGTCCGTGAAAACCGCAAGGTTCTATTTTTAATAATAACTGTTGCAACCAAAATAGGATACCATGTACCATTGGTTAATAAATTACCTTGTGGAGGTGGAAATAAAGGTGGTGTTTGCATATTTTTGGGCGGCGGAGGAGTAGGATTCACTCTAGCGGGTTTACTTTCAGCCAGATCTTGTTTAACAAATTCTTTATTCTCGTCATGGTATTGATTGGTTAACAAACTTTCCGCATTGTCTTTGCCAGCCGAACTCTGAGCAGGAGGTGACGATTCTTGTCCAGAAATAGGTGAATGACTTATGGTCGACGAACTCGAAACAATGTGGCTCTTGTCACTTTCTGATGTGGGCAGTATATCATCTGACGATTCTAATGACGGCTGCGACTCAGTTGACCACTGTGGAGTGTCTAATTTGTTACGATTAGTCTTAACGGTTTCAACTGATTGATTTTCAGATTTAGGTTGAAACTTTTTAAGATCTCCCATTTTTGGAAATGGATTATTTACATTTTGCTCTTCCTGAGTGTCATTTCCTAACTGGCTGGATTGGCGCGAATCCATAAGTGACCAATTCCAGGACTCGTCATTCGCAAAACTATCACCTAACAAATTAGGTAATAGTCAGTAAAGGTTCAATCATACAGAGTTGATATAAGTATAATATACCAAAAAACGATTTAAATAAATAATAACAAAATACATTCCTGGTCAAAAAAAAAAAAAAACAGGACAAAGAAAATTTTGTTCAAATTCAAATATAATATGTAACTTTTTGGTTTTTTGACCGATTTCAAATAATTTTTGGTTTAGTTGTAGCTCCTTTTATTAAGATATTATTTAATATGGAAATAGCAAAAGGTCTTATAGGATTGGGTGTTATAAAGGGAAGATCCAAATGTTGCATGTTGACCCAAATTTTCGGACACCCTGTAGAATAATTTAACGTTACAAGTTTTTTCCAGTGTATTGTATTTTAAAGCCCCATCCTTTCTTAACATTTCTCTTTTAAATTTACATTAATATCTCTATTCTAAAAGAAAATAGAATTTTTTAAAGAAAATAATGCAATTTAAATATGATGGTCGTAATCAAGTCGTAATATACGCTATAATGCAAACATATTGGGAAAACTTAAGATTTCGATAGTCATATTTCCGAAAGTAATAAAGATAAGTATATCAAATGTAGATTTTTTAAAGGTCTTTAAAAGATCTTTTTACTAGTAATATAATATAAAGGGTGGTATTTTTTGAAATCACACTTTTTGTCGTACCCTGTATGTCTTAAGAAATAACAAAAATCTGATTACTGATTTGGAAACTACAAAACCAACTTAACAAACTAATTTTTGTATTTATTTTTTATTATAAAAAAATATACATTTTACAAAGGTGTAAAAGTATAACTACACCAAAATTTCATCATCTTTTTAAAAATTTGTGTTTGCTTTTAGAATAGAGATACCGATATAAATTAAAAACAGAATTGTTAAGGAAAGATGGGGCTTTAAAATCCAATATACTGATAAAATATTGTAACGTTAAATTATTCCACAGGGTGTGAAAATTTGGGTCAAAATACAACATTTGGCTCTTCCCTGTGTAACACGTTTTGTTTTATCGTTTGTGAGATTGTCTTTTCTTTTTAATATTTTTATTATATTGTATTGTTCGTTTTTGGTTAGTTTCTTAGTGTTTTTACTATTTTTTATAACATTATATTGTTTTTTTCTAGTTAGTTAATTGTTGTTTTTTTTTATTATCTATTACTACTTTTTATGACTATATAGATTTGATAGCTTGTCCACAATAAAGCAATTTTTTACTTTGACTTTGACTAAGGCAGCCTAATAATGGAATATAAGCCAAAAGTGGAACGCGGTATTGCTACAATATTACCACATTAATATATAGGTATATTTATATTTACCGTAAAATGTATTAGGTTTGGCAACACAGTAACTTCTAAAATACTATTATCTTCATATAGTTCGTTTCTAGGAAAGTAGCAAGGACAATGATTATAGTTTTCATGAGGTGAAAGTAGTAGTAAACCCTTGGGTTAAACCAAGAATTGACAGGGAATTAAAAAAAAACGGTTTTTAAAAATAAAATATCTTAACTTTTGAGACAAGAAGTTCACCTGAAAGCCATTCTTTTGTTTTTTAGTAGCTACGTATGGTAGTTAACTTTGTAAAATAAAGTAAAAGACACAAAATATGGTTGTCAATGTTCAAACCAAATAAAACATAAAGAATAGGTTCAAACAAAAGTGGAAATGACCAAAGTGACTGTTGATTTTTTCATTAAAGAAATAATAATAAGAGTAATAATTACAAAATATAATTTAAGGACCACAAAAAGTTTCATTTTGTCTCGTTTGGTATTGAAACTCTACAATACCAAACGTTTTTTGCGTTTTTCTTAAAATAATTATAACTGGATATGTCCCTTCTTAAATAAATGCTCATTATTTCCTTTATTGAAGTATATCACCTAATTTTTACATTCAGTAAAGCAGCACACTAAATGATTAAAAGATGTAATTTATAAGACTTTTCGAATTCAACCAAATACATTTATGAAAATGAAATACTTCAATGACGTTACAAATTTTCTACAATGTGAATTCAATTACTTTTTTTTACAGCTTTAGCATCAAGATGATTTACTTCCAAAAAAGTTTTTCTTTTTCTCAGTGCTCAAGCAAAATTTCAATCTACATGTAAAAAAATATCACCAAGTTTAGGCTCTTAATATTAATTCTTAGTACTTAAATTTTTTCCATTTAAAGTGAACATAATTTTTTTTTCAAATTTTCAATGCTTAATCACTTTTTACCATATTGTAAATCATTTTGATGGACCTTATGGCATAAGTCACGCTCACTGAATTTTTTAAATGATTTTTTTGTGTTACTTGAACTGGTTCGCCGATAGGAATCGTCAAAATACAAGCAATTTCAATGAGCGTGAACTATGACGGAACAATTAACAATATAGTAAAAAGTGGCTAAGCAATAGACGTCCTCCTTAGTAAACTTCCCTCCTATGGTATTGTTACAGACTTTCAAAAATGTGTTTAGGTTATAGAATTTTAGAGAGTTAGGGTCATTTAATTTAGTTTGGTAATTTATTTAAATAATTTACCTTCATTTTTCCAAGTTCTTTCATCACTTTCGAAGGTTTCCGAAAACGCCCGAATTATCCATTTAGAACTTTTATGCCATCCTGTACTATGGAATTTTCACGATATTTCTCGAATATTCTAGATCATTCTTTACTCTTCCACCATACTATAATAAAAGGGCGACGGGAAACCTCCGATCAGTTAGTATAGATTCGACTTTTGTGGTGTAAACTTCGAGACATTGACAAGTAAAGATTTCGTCGTTGTAACCATAGTTACGTTGTATTGTTAATAAAGGTATAAAAACGAAAGCACGTGTTTTTTTATACGAGGTGTTTTGGAACACTATTTTAACTAAACTCTGTTCTTGGCTCTCTAATTATCTTTTTTATCGACGTATATCAGTCACTGTGGATGGCCAATCTTTAAGCTTTTACCAAGTAAACTCTGGAGTGCCTCATTGCTCACTATTGGCACCAACATTGTTTCTTCTTCACAACGACCTTCTCTCGTCCACAACTAAATCCATTTATTGTTTTGCCGACGATTTTTCCCTCCAGTTTTCAGGTTCCTGAACCAATCTCTAAACCTTATTTGGAAAGCAAACGCAAAGCGATTCAGATATCTCTTTCACAGGACCGTAATTTAATATTGGATTGGGGCGCCAAAAATCTCGTCCATTTTAATGCATCCAAAACACAATAATTTTCCTTGTCGCGAAAAAATCAACAGTTGCTCATCCTTTATTTATGAGCCGCCAAGTTTTGCTGAGCAAAGACACCTTCAAGCTTGTGGGCTCACATTTGAGAATAACCTTAACTGGCATAAACATATTGTATCTATAGCCACGGCAGCCTAATAATGGAATATTAGGACTAGATTCAAAAAAGTTTTCATTTATTTTTCAAGCCAAAAAGTATTTTTCCCCTTTTAATTTATACACTTTGTATGTGTCCCAAATCCAAACTTCCTTGGAATATTGTTCTCATATCTGGGGCATGGCGGTCCCCACAACCCTTAGCACTCTTGATTCCATTCAAAGAAGAGCTGTTCGACTTATTAATGATCCTTCACTTACAGTAAGACTTCCCTCCCTTATCCATTGTCGGGCTGTGGGTGATTTATCGCCTTTTTATAGGTACTTTTATGGCTTCTGTTTTGAAGAATGGTCCAGTATAATTCCTCCACTCACGGTTACCAACAAATAAACACGTAGTGCCGCACGTATGCGTCCGTCTACGGTCCAACTGGAGTGGCCCCGAACTTCCCACTTTGTTCGTTCTTTTAGCCCTAGAGTTTCTAGAATGTGGAACCTGCTGACCGCGGAGGTCTTTCCTTACCACCAAAATCCTCAGTATTTAAGTCCCGTGTCAACAGACTCCCTCTTACCTCGCCTAAGACACCCACTATAAGTTGTTATTTAGGCTTTTAGCCTTCGGGGGTTGTCCAAAGAAAAAAAACAAATAAAGACTTAGGGGCAAAAACCGGACAAGTCCATATTTCTTAAGTTGTTGGCAATTTAAAGAAAACTGTATAGCATAAAAAGTATAATTTTATTATAAGCAAATTTTTTTCTTGTATTTACAGTTCTTATAGACTCTACCATTTGGTTTATAAGGAGTCCTTTCAAAAAACAAAGGTGGAGGAAATTTTTAAAAACTTGGACTTGTCCGAGTTTTGCCCCAAGTGTGCCACAAAAGTTATAAAAATGCATTTTTATTAAAAATAAACACATTTAAATGGTTATTGCATAAAAAAAGAGTCCGAGTCATAGACAGGTTCTTCTGAATTTCCGAATTTTTTAAAATTTCAGCACCTTCGTCTAAAATATTATCAGCTTTTGGAACATAATTCTGTACTAAAACCTAAGAATCTTTTACTTTATTTTGGTAAATTTAATGGGTTAAAACTGCTGCATATTTAGTAGCAAATTTTCTACATTCTGAAAGAACCGTCGACTTACCGAATTCAATTTGAAATAACAAACTTGAGGGTTTTGTTTATATTGAAAAGCTATAAATAGTTGGTAAAGACCGTTATAATATCCCGAGTAATATAAACAAGGCATTTTTTTTTTTTTTGATTTCAACAAATTAAACTATTAGACTACACAATCAACTGTTAGTTTGCAGTAGATGTTTCCCGCGTGCTATATTCACGCAATCGATAATTTAAACATTTAGTGCAAAAATTACACCATTTCGGACGTTAATATATTTTGGACTTGTCCGGTTTTGCCCCAAAATTTGTCGTCAGCAATATCTAAAATTCTGATAGCGACGTTAATATGCTTCGGACGTGTACGATTTTTGCACCAATGTATGGGCCTTCCTTTGGAGAATACGACTACGTGAAAATGTCATTTTCGGTTAAAAATGGAGTTGTCCGGTTTTGACCCAGTCTTCAAATGGTAAGTACTTACAATTAATATTAGGAGTTCAAACGTAGTGGAGATTCCTTTTTCTACATGTAGATTAACATTTTGGTTAAGCACCAAAAAAAAAACAAACTCTGCGTAATAAATCACCCTATTGAGTATACATTTAAAATTGAAAAAAACATATTTGTTTTTACTTACCCACAGAATGGTTTAGAGGGGCAGCTACTGGTTGCTGTGACACTACAGGCTGAGCATTGGAGTTATCTTCATCACCCCAGCCCCAATTATTCCAAGTATCAGCTTCGGTTGTTGTCTGTTGAACAGCTGGTTGTCCAGCGTGAACATTATGATTATATTGTTGGTTATATTGCACATTTTCGTGGGCCTAAAGAAAAAAAATAAATTTCATATTTACGAACAACAATGAGTCAAGAAAGTAATTTAGCGCTAATTTCTATAGAAAATGAAATGTGTGATGGCTTACATATAAAATATTTCGTTGATGATGTTGCGAATTCAAGTAAATATCCTGTTTTATTTTATGTTTATTTTGTAACGTAAATAATATTTATATATATTTTTTTAGTATCTAGTTAATCCATTTTGTTGATTTTGTGTAAAGCTATACTAAAATTTATATTAAAAGGAAAAACAAATCATTGAATGTGTCACATAAGGGGGCTTGTTTCAAACTTTACACACTCTAATATTAGATTGTGATATTAGATTTTATAAAGATAAACAAAGAACACAAGTTTGAACACTGTGTTATGGATGTAGCCATGCCATAAAAGTAAATTATTTAAATTTAGCTTTGAAGAATAAAACTATTAAGACACTTATCTTACTGTTGTATTGAAAGTATAAATTTGAGATTAAACACTTAAAACTAGGCCCCTCATATGGTGAATTTAACAAAAACATTCAGTCACCTCAGGAACGGTCCTGTCAAATTTTATTTTGGTATGTTATACCATGTGGCATTGCTTTGTAGTGTTCTGCTGGCCATGGCAGAACTAGTTCCAAATCTTTAATGCAAAACTTTATTTAATACATTTCAGTTCCTATGTAATTTCCTTAGTCGACCAAACAAAAAAAATACTGCTTCATGCTCGGTCAGGACAATATTTGGTTATAAAACCTATGAAAATTAAGAGGCCTTCACCAAAATTTTAGAAGTTATCCGAGGCTCTCAATGTAAAGGGTTTAATGATCTATTGTATTAATGTAATTCAGAAAAGTATAAAGAAAGTGCATCTTTACTGGCTATCCATTATTAAGATCGAGACGACATATACTTGGGAAAAAACAATGTTACGATTATTATAATGATCTCTTAAATGTTTTTAAAGCTACATGAAGCTACCCTTTATTACTTACTTGATGATCATATCCTTCCCCACTGTTGTGATAATATCCCGCCTGATCCTGTTGATACTGATGGTACTGAGCAGTAGTATTGGCATTTGGTGTCTGACTAGAACCAGGATAAGCCTGTGGGGGTTGCGGTTGGTGCCAATAGTGTTGAGGCTGATTGATTTCCTGGTTAAGTGGTTGCTGTTGCGGTGTGTTATACCATCCTTGGGGATCTGTCGACTGCCACTGGTTCTAAAACAAACCCAAAAACTTTTAAATAAGTACCAAGGATGATCAGCTCAATAATATTTCACTCATGAGTTTTAATAGCAGCACACTCAAAATATCATGTTTGGAGATAAGATTTGATAGCTATGGTAAAAAGTTTTCATTGTTAAGGTAAATGCATAAGAAATGCTTTAGTTTGCTTAAACGCAAATAACCTTTAAGTTGATATGTTCTCTGCCAGATTTGCTGCTGAAAAGAAGGTGTATTTTCCTATTTTCACCTGGTTTTATACGGAGTGTCTCTAAAAGGCGAGGAAAAATTACTAAAACAAATTCAAAATTTTGATAGTCTGACCCGGCTTACATTAGTCCAAAAGTTAAGGATTCCGGAGATTCAGGGTGGTAAAAAGTATCCTTGGTAAAGGCTGATTTAAGCAACCGTTTATGAAATACCTGGATGGCTAGGTCTAAGTTATTCAGGGTATTATAGAATTAGATGCTAATATTTTAGAGTGTTAATCCTTAGCTGACATTAAAATGAAAAGTTCAAATAAACCCATATCCTAAATGGCCTAACTTTTAAAATGCAGAACTACAAAGTTTAATTTTTTTAACGCTCTTAGTAATTAAGACATTTAGGACACATGTAGATTTATTTGTTTTCTTAAAATAAATCTAAGGATTTACACTCTAAAATATTAGCACCTAATTCCGAAACACCCTGTATAGCTTAGACCTAGCAATACAGGAGGTGATTTTTTTTAAATCTAGATACCTTAAAAACGGCTGCCTAAATCAAGTTTTACCTAGTATACCTTTTTTATGTAGAATATGTGGAAAAATAGGAACAACAAAAAGGTTATTTCGTTTTTAAAGGTGTCATATAGCACCTAGTTTTAAAGGCCTTTCGATTCTCTACTTATCACCTTCTATTTTTAAGTCACTATATATCCATATATAATATATATCTACAAAAAATATTTAAATATAAACCCTCATCAAATTTGTTCCAAATTTAATGGGGGTTTCAAAAATTAATTTTATTTTAGAAAAAGCAGTGTTGCACAATTTTCTTCTTGAAACATAGTCCGTATAAGTAAATATGGTACGGACGTCACTGGTAATTTTTTAAAAATATTTCACAAATAAAAATGTGTTTTGCTTAGAATTTCAACACTCTATATCTCTAAAAAAGACATTTGCGGACATAAAATATTTATACAGGGTGTTTCTAAATAAATGCGAACAATTTTAAAAGGGTATTCCCTGTTCAAAGTAAAGGGTATTGTGCTTTATAAACAAGGGGTCAAAAGTCAACCATTAGGGAGACATCGTAAAAGAAAATTGTCTTTATTTTTCATCTTAAAAACAAAAAGAGTGATGTGCTTAAACTAACAAGTTATGTCAAATAAAAAAATGTAACAAATGCCCTAATAGGTGATAGCAGATAACTTGATTTTTTTATAAAATAAAGATTATTATAAAAATACATTTTCCAAATATGTTTGTACTTTTTGAATTTACTGGAAGTGGTGGAAATAGATTACCTCTATCGTTCTTGCTAACTAAATTTAGAGAAATACTGCAATGACCTTGAAGAATATAAATTTAAATAGCCTAATTTATTTAGAAACTTTTTAACCCTTTATTTTTTCAGTTTACCTACAAATTTGCAATAACAAAACAAAATGTAAATCATAACGTGTCAAGACGGGGAAATTTTGCAAAAATATTGTTAAATAATCAAGTCTTAATATAATAAAGTGGGGATAAACAAGTTTTATTTATTAAAAACTTACTTAGCATTTTTTGTGTGATCAACTTATCTAACTTTAGCCTTCATTTACATAATAACAGTCTAATGGAATGCATATACTTTTGTCCCAGAATAACAATATATATTGTTATTCTGGGCTTTTGTCACACATTTTATTCGTTTAATTAGCTATAAACACCTCCTTAAAATAATGCTATAATATTATAATAATTCTCTATGGAAAATATTCAAATTGTGTGATTGAAAATAATGATGACTACTCTATGACACATGACCGTAGATGGGAGGTTAACTGGTCTTGTGCAGTGTTGGCAAGTATTTTTGGCCTAATTAAATCCTTTTGGTACTTAGTATTACTCGAATATTTGTTTATCAAAGATGAATTATAAGTGGTGGTCAGGTTAGTTAAATCATTTTTTTTTAATTTTTAATCATGCCTGCAACTAATACACACTTTTTAAAATGGGACTATGTATTATTGGCAACATTATACACACATTTTTAATCAAACGGGTAATAATAGGGAGTCTAAGCATCAAAATGTAACAAAATTCGTACTTTTATTATTTTTTTATGAAAAAAGCGGCATCCAACGGTTTTTTTTTATTTAAAATTGTTTTTTTTTATGGACTAAACACTTTTAATTGTGATTTGTACCAGACCTGCAATATTTCCGTATAATTTCACTAGTCTAGCACATTTCGTTTTTGAGATATAAATAAAAACGTTATTTTTAGCCATTTTTGTACCGCGATATCTCCTAATGCTTGACTTTTAACCCCAAGTTTATAAAGCAAACTACCCTTTATTTTAAACAAGGAATCACCTCCTAAAATTTTTTGCATTTGTTTAGAAACCCCCTGTATAGAAAACTAGAGCTTATTTTCCACGTATATGTCATTAAAATTTGGTGCATTAATTTCGGAACACCATGTATTTCTAACCCCTTTTAACAACATAATTTAACTCCACAGAATTTAAATAATAAAATAATTTTAGTAAAGAACTATCCACGAAAAGGCCATATGTTTTTATTTTTCCAGAAACTAACATTTTTGAATTAATGAGTTTTTGCAGCAAACCGACGATTTGATCTTTGGTTTTTCTTAGGCCGGGTTTATAAATCAAAATTTAATTTTAGTATTAGTATTAAAGTAAACATTAGTCACAAGTTTCAAGAACATACATTTTAATGCAAGTGTTTATAAATCATTTTTTTTTAGTCTTAAGAAACGATCTTGAATTTCTTAAATTCCTAAAATTTAATATTAAAATTGTGAAAAATATTCATTTCTTATGTATGTGCAATAAAAAGTTTAAACCGGTAACTTGTTTTTATTCAAACATCATTGCTTATTTTTTTTTTAATATAGGTAAACAGTGCCACTAAAATGGCAAAAATTATTTTAGGTTACTACTAATACTAATGCTAATACTAAAATTAAAATTAAATTCTGATTTATAAACTCGGCCTTAGTAAACCCATTTTATTCTGACCGGTGAAGTTATTTTTGCCCGAAAAACACGACGCATGCCCTTGTCATTCTCTAACCTATAAATTGTCATCTAAGTTTTATATTTTTGAAGTTATCGAAATGCCAGTTATATGTCTCGATTTTTATTACCATCAGGGATAAATAAACTTAAACTGTTCACCCCATTTAGGAGCATGGCGTGCCACGTAAGAGCTTCATTTTACTTGCAAATTACTTGGATACAGTATTGATTTTCTTTTCCTGTTATTAAAACAAGGTCTTAGACAAATGTGAACAGCTTATTTTCACTTTTAGGCTATTGACTATCATTTAAATAAGGAGCACATTCGTATATTATGATTTAATACAGTGCGTAAATATGAAAAATTATAAACTTTTGTTAAATTTAAAAATTCCTTTTTTAGAACGAGTTCAACTAAACTTATTTTTAAAACCTAAATTATCTCGAAATCTATATACCTACCCTTTTAGAGAAAATATGAGCTTTGCTAGAAACATTTTGGGTAATTATTTACAAACCTCGCTCATTCCCCATTTTATTGAAATTTGGTATGGGGGATTTTTGGGGCGCTGATCATGGGTTTGCAGAAACTTTATTGGTAATTTTCTAGAAACCGGCTGCAACTCCGATTTTGACGAAATTTGGTATACGGGGTTTTTGGGGCGCTGATCACGAATCTGAAAGAATTATTTGGCGGTCACGTTTCGTTCTCGAGATATCCATCATCAAAGTTCAAATTTGAACTAAGCTTATTTTCACTATATTCCCCCTTCTTTTTGCACACAATTCTTGATTTAAAGCTAAAGTGTCACACAATATTTGATTTTCACCTTTTAAAACCCCGTTTTCTACGTTTTTACATTATTTTTGAATTAAATTGCGTGGCTTTTCTTTGATAATCCGGCAACCATACATACACATAGGGCTTCATGGCAAACTGGGATTAAAATGATTCAAAGTATAGCTATGCAGTTTAATGCAAAAATAATGTAAAAACGTAGAAAAACGGGGTTTTAAAAGGTGAAAATCAAATATTGTGTGACACTTTAGCTTTAAATCAAGAATTGTGTGCAAAAAGAAGGGGGAATATAGTGAAAATAAGCTTAGTTCAAATATCAACTTTGATGATGGATATCTCGAGAACGAAACGTGACCGCCAAATAATTCTTTCAGATTCGTGATCAGCGCCCCAAAAACCCCCGTATACCAAATTTCGTCAAAATCGGAGTTGCAGCCGGTTTCTAGAAAATTACCCTTTATTCGGAAACGTTTCGTTTTCGAGATATCCATCATCAAAGTTAAAAAGTAATCTCACCTAACTTTCACTAGGTATATAATATTACCCCCTATTGTTGCACAAAATTCTTACTATGACATTAAATTGGCAAATAAGATTTTATTTAACATCAAAAAATCCTTGTAAAATTGTTTTTTTTAAAATTGATTATATGACTTTATATTAATTTAAAAGCTTTACTTTACTCAAGACGCCTGCGACAGTTTAAAGAAATAAATATGTGTAAGCATGGTTGAGGTATTTAGGAGGCCGGCTTTTACAATGTCGTATTAAGAATCCTATAGGATAAAAAGGTTGGAAGCCTTCTTTTCATGCATCGTCGTCAGTCACAGTTATCCGAAAAGTATAAAATTTGATTTCAAGGACAATGACTAAGCCCAAGCAGCATTTTTAGTCGCCTTTACGTTTCGGCGACTCTTGGTGGGAACATTAAAGTTGTAATTACTGTTGATAGGAACGTAATTACTACTATTCTATTACGTGCCTGCGACCAACATGGGGAACATTTTAATTGTAATAAATACGTCACGGCGACTATCTGGCGACTTACACCGCTACGGCGCGCTCACGTTCCAGTAACGTGGCCATCACTTCTTTGATGGACTCTTTTGTTTCTTTACATATCTTTGTCTTTGTTTAACGAATTAAAATGGTATTTTATTAGCATCTTCTATCATTCTTTTATCAAATGATATCGAAATGGAAGTTACATTATTATTATAATAATATAACCATACATTATACGAATTAATAAGCTGCTTTTTGGTCTTTCCCAAATTTAAAAAACTAAAACGATTGAAAAATTTCTGTCAAATGTGATGATGATACATCGAAAATTAACAACACCCTCTTCAAATGCATGTTTTAAGATTTTTTTATTGAGAGGACAAATGACAAAAATATGCGAAAATGCTTAATAGTGCTGAAAAATAGTTTTTTATTATTTCTATAGGCTATATGGGGTCAGCTTTCATTAGTTTTCTTTTTTATGCCGAAATATTAAAGAACTAATTATTTTAGTACCAAAAGAAATTGACATCTAAGCTAACGGCGTCCACCTTGTACAAGAAAATATGGCGATTTTTTTAATAACTCCTTCTAAGTCGTATTTACTTTAAAATGGATGTTCAAAGTTTTTGCCTCTTAGTGGGTGGTAGTATCGGCGACAGTTCTTTTTCACTTAAAGGATATTTTAAATTGTAAAGTTGCAACTACTACAACACGACCTTATGGTTCCAAAAGTCTCGTTTAAGTTCCAAATGTCACTATTAAAATCCATTTGGAACTATAATTTGTGCAAGTGATTTTCAGTGTCGTTTGTTGTATTATTTTCGTACTTATCTCCACTATTAATACAGGAAAATGTATGGTTTTAAAATTGTGGGTACTCAAGAAAAGCGTGGCATATATTTCAATATCGTACCACATTTGTGGGAACAAAACAAAATTTTATTTTGGCACAAATAGTTAAAATATTTCGAAAGGGAAAGACTTAGACCTGATCCAAACAACTCCCCAGATTTAGAGACTTTGGATACGATTTCCATTTAAATTAAAATATAACAACATATCATACCTTCCTATAGAAGTGGCAGTTACTATAAAGTAATTTTTTCAGTAATTTTAACTTTGTAGTAATTTTAAAACGAAGTGGGAAGTAATGTCTACTATACAGTAGCTTTCTAGAGTAGCGGAACAGTTGATTTTACCTCAAATATTACTACTAAAGATCCATGACTTTAGAGGAACCTCTAAAGTCGCAAATACGTAGAAGTTACTTTAATCGCTACTACAAAGTGATCAAAACTTTAACGTGATAAGCAAGTAACGCAACAAAGTAACTGCGACCAATTAAAATAACTTTAAAGTTAACGCGACTTTAAAGTAATTTTGCCCAGTCACAATTTCGTTCCAGGTTCTTCAGAAACTACTTAAAAGTACTAAAACTATAAAGTTCCATATTGTAGTGACAATTACTGTGTAATTACTAAACATATCTAAATAAAAGTAATAAATAATATTAAGCCGCTTTTATAGTGATAATTTCTTAATATCTACTTATTAAAGTTCCTCTCTCAGTTGACGGAACTTTGATGCTGCTTGGGAGGGTACATCCTTATACTGAATCCGATTTAACCGATCGGATAAAACTTAATCCGACAAAAAATTGCGATATACACGTTTAAGATTGAGTAAGGGATTGGATTAAACGCCGTTAGTCAATCCTGTTTTTCAAGCGATTTGAATTAAGTTCAGTCGGATCGGAGGTTATATTTGTACGATATTCATGGTTTTGGAAAAAGTTTGAAAAATGACAGTTAAGTAAAACAGCTGATAAGTGTAGAAACGAAATAGTAGGAAATAAAATAAGCTTAAATATTTGCTAAAATATTGTGATAGTGTTTCTTTAGTGGCTTCCGGTATTATTTTGTCTTATTTTCTGAAATTAAATGAAATTTATTTTAAAAAATATGACAAAGTAAGGTTAAAGTTTATTTTTATTTGTTTGCTTTTTTGTCATTGTATATAGTTTTCTTTGTCATATTTAAAATAATTTAGAACCAGATTATCTGCATCCGATAAATTCTAGGACGAAGGGCACAGTATTAGGTTCAATGCGATCCGTCCAATCGGATTCGATTTTTACGATATACCCTTAGTCATTTGTTGCTTTCCTTTTACATCAAATCTTAGCTTATTTTAAGTCGGCTGCTTAGATGATGGTTCCTTTTAAAATAGGAACTCAGCTCAGCCAAGAATGATACCGCCCCCTTGCCGCGGCTAAGTATGCCGGATATCTTACTTAAAGGAAGATTTTTGCTACGTTATTGAAGGTCAAGTACATCAGACGTATTTCTGTCCATTTGGAGGTTAGAAATACTTTAAAGGGTGTTCGTTTTTAGACTAAGTATTTACTATTTTTTTAATTTCTATTGTTATAAGAGATGTTGAGAATTTGGTTGAGTATAGAATTATATTAGAAAATGGTTCTTTTAACCCTTTATTTGTTAGCTCAGCTAAGATTTTTGCTTTGCTGAGCTGAGATAAGTTACAAAAGGAAAGCAACTATTCTATTTACATGGAACTAAGATAATATACAGGAAAGTATTCTAATCCTGACAATGCATCATGGGAAATGTGTCAAACGGAGTCGAAAACCACAAGTGTGTCAGACACACTAGCCAGCAAATAAAGTATTTTCATGTCAACTCCTCTAATAACAATTTTTTTCACAAATGAGTGTTAAACAAATATTTTCACCCTCCTACAATAATGAAAATACTTTAATTGCCGGCTAATAGCCGCCTGACACACTCGTGGTTTTCGGCACCGTTTAACGTTTCCCATAATGCATTGCAGGATTAGCATACCTTTCTTTATTATATCTTACATGGAACTGTTTCGACGTATCCGACCGTCCGGCGTCCATCGACCTAGCAAATACGGATAGGCAATTTAGCCATAATGTTAATAATTAATAGTTTAAAAAAACTAAAAAAACACGCTTTTATATGCAACCGAACTAAAAATTAAAAAATAATTTTTCATTAAAAAAATATTTTCACTTCATAGTAAAAAGCGTGGGGTGCTTAATATATTAAATGTTATAATTATTATATTTGCCAATATCTATGATGGAAAAGTTATGAAAAAATAGTAAAATGCACCCACGCTTTTTACTATGAAGTGAAAATATTTTTTTAATGAAAAATTATTTTTTAATTTTTAGTTCGGTTGCATATAAAAGCGTGTTTTTTAGTTTTTTAAAACTATTAATTATTTTTCATTTTTAGTTCGTTATATTGCACAAAATTCTTAATATAACAGTAAATTAGAACATACTATTTAATTAAGCAGCAAAAAGAAAATAACCAGCCCCCTATGAAATGACAATGGTAGCAAATTTTAAAATTTGCAAAAGATTGCAACTCACTAAAAAATTTCTTCTTCATTAAGTAGCAAAGTTTCAAATTTTGCCAACAGATGGCAATCCAGGCAATGTTTGGACCGTTGCCAACATTTTGCAATCCACTAAAAAATTTCTTCTTCATTTAATAGCAAAGTTTGAAATTTTTCCAACAGATGGCATCCTAGGTGTTGTTTTTATAATATAATGGAATTTTTTTTCCTGGCGATTAAAAAAAAAAGATAAAGGGATACTGTTTGCAGATTATTGCATTGTCATGGGTTCTTAATACGTGTGCAAAGTTTCAAAGAAATCGAATAGCTGGAAGTTGGTTAAAATTAGGCTCAAAGATTCCGTTACATAGGCAGCCAGATAGATAGTTACAACCCAAGTTAATAAAAGCGTGTTAAAAATCACAGGTTTAAACAAACGAATTCCTCCTTGTTTGGATGACAAGTTTTTTCGGTTTTGTGCGGTAAAATATAAGAATTAATTTCTTGCAGGAGATTATGGTACGCGTCTCAATCCTTTCGGTGTTAATAAATATATCTTACCCAACACCTTTTTGTGTTTTGCAATTGCGAGTTCAGTTAAGGTTCAGTTAAACTCAACTGATACATGAACCTATCAATTTAAAATAACGTTAGTACAATTCTAACATCTAGAAGGCAATGTTTAAAATATATTGCCGTCACTTTTGGCATTTACTTGACAGCAATATATTTTAAATGGACAGGTTCATGTACCAGTTGAGTTCAACTGAACCTAAACTGAACTCGCGCAGTTGTAAACTGGGCCTAAAAGTGCATTTTTATAAGGTTAAACGTCTAAACTCGTACGTTTTGACGAAAAAAGTTAAAATTATTTTAAGTTCACTCGTCGATGGATAATTTACACGAATTAAGGTATGGCCACACATAACCGGAACGAGCCCGCAGCCGTGCGGCTTGCTAATAAAATGTAGGGAGATGCGGTGCAAACAGTTTTGTATTTAATAAAATTGCAGTAATATAAGTCTGTTATACTACGCTTTAAATTACACCTGATCGTAAAATAAACCTTCACAAATAAGGTAACAAAGTTCACTTCACTCAAAGTTTAAATAAAAAGGAATAAAGATAAATAGGAATCTCTTTTTTTTTAACAAGGAGATTTACAGGTGATTCTTAACCTATATGCATAAACTTAGGAAATTATTGCTAAAGACAAGTTATGACTAATACTGAAAAAAGCTAGTAAAATATTTTTACTTAGGGAGATAATTATTTTGAATAAAACAAAGGACGTCAATTTTGAGCGTAAATAATAACAAAAAATAAAAAAATATCTCAAACTATTTTTTTTTACGGAATAATCACTTGTAATACCACTAGTGCTAAATTTATTTCCGGAAATTTTTTCAAGGCCACGAATATTTTAAAAATTATCCCGAACCGCAGGCGAGGGAGAATTTTCTTAAAATATTCGTGGCCGAGAAAATCTCCAGAAATAATTTAAACACGTTTGGTATTCGGTTAAAAAATTTCACACCAAGTTTGTGTTAAAATTCTTTTAAATTCATATTTGTACCTTGCTTTCGTTTGCTCTTCATTTATGTCTAGTAATTCAGTCTTATGATATTATTTTACTAGGGTCTTAAAACCTTACATTGTTTTATATTATGTTATGTCTGAAATACTACAACTGGTACAAAATAACATTTTCTTTAATTATGTATGTGAATGACAGACATGACGTTAAAACAAATTCAATGATTATGTCAAAAATTTCCACTATAATTCGCTCCAGGGTACCCCAGGCAGGAGAAAAAAATTTCCGATAAATACTTGTGTTGTCATGGTAATGCATCCAAAACTACACATTTGATTGGTCAAAAAACAGTGGTGTGGAATTTTCAGCTGAACCAACAAACAAATTATGGCAATGTTTTGTATACCAGCTCTCTTCTATTAGTCGTGGTTGTTGTGAATGTATTTTTACGTAATTAAAGTTAAAATTATGGTTTAAAATTATTATACCAAATTATTTCTGCCACAAAAAATAGGTAGCTACCCATATATTCCATTATCAGTCAATATTTGCCTTTAGAATTTAAGTTTTTTAATATAACTAATCATCTCTCTAACTAAAAATATTTTACCAACTTTTTTCGTTATTAGTCATTATATGCCCTTGGCAGTAATGCGCAAAGGTTCAGAATCACCCTGTACATATGTACATAAAACAATAGACGAAAAAAATTGACGAAAATTCTTTTTATATTTTTGGAGGGCATGAAAACTGCATTTGAATTTTTCCGAATTAATCTGCTCCACTTTCTTTTATCTTTGTGAATTCGAGAATTTGATGATATTCGTAATGTCACTGAAAATGTTTATATGACGTTTTACTCTTACAATTAAAATAATTATTATTTACTTATCCAATAAAGCAAAAAAAAAACTTATTATTATTTTAAATATTTAGTTATAATCGCCTAAGGAAAATTTTAGCCGTCCGAAAGTTTAAAATATATATAAAATATAATTGCCAGTCTCTTTCTGATAAATGGGCGCTTTTTATGCACTTTATTATGTTCTTTTGATTTTTAAACTGTATTTAACAACAACATAATGTCTAATTTATTCAAATTTATGGCTGTATTTTAACACTTTTAATTTTAGCTAATTAATGTTTGTTACTCATCACATGCACAACTGACACTGGCACAACATTTTTGGCGGCAAAATTTCTGTCAAATATTGAAAGCTTGTCGTCTAGATTGTCTTTACTTTTTCAAATTTTCAAACTCTCATATTGATATCTTACAAAACCCTGTATCATTTCAAAACGATTTAAAAAATGTTAATCAAAATAAATGACAAAAAAATAATTTTTAAATTGACATAAAACGATTTTTAATAAAGTATAAACATGTTACTTTTTAAATGAACACTTTTCATTTGTTTTAATGGTCTATATAAAAGAAAACATAAAATATTTTTAGAAAGATGATGACTGCAGCTGCGGACCGAACAACTATAAAATAATTATGATAAGACATGGGCAGTCAGAATGGAATCAGAAAAACCTTTTCTGTGGATGGTTTAATGCGGAACTTAGTGACAGAGGAAAACAAGAAGCACTCAGTGCAGGAAAAGCGCTTAAAGAAGCCGGTCACAGATTTGACATAGCCTATACCTCAGTATTAAAGCGAGCAAATGAAACTTTAGACGCAATTTTGGGTGAGCTTGGCCAAAAAATATTCCTACATTTAAAACTTGGAGACTTAATGAAAGACATTATGGAGGTCTTACTGGTTTAAATAAAGTAGATACAGTAGCAAAATACGGTGAGGAGCAAGTAGCTATTTGGCGAAGAAGTTATGCTACACCACCTCCTCCCATAACTCCAGAAAACCCATATTATGATATTATTATAAATGATCCCATTTATAACGATGGCCCATCAAAAGACGAGTTTCCTTTATTTGAATCTTTGGAGTTGACTATTAAAAGAACTTTACCATACTGGAATGAAACTATTGTTCCACAGATTAGGGATGGAAAGAAAATTTTAATAGGTAACAATTTTCAATATTAAGGGCTCAAATCCTTACGATATTTTTTTTATCACCCTAAACAATATTTTCGATATATTTTTCAAAAAAAAGAGGTCGATTTTTTGGCCCAGTCTACTGTTTATAGCATTCCATATTTTGGGTACCTATTCCATACCCTCATCATTTTTTAGTTTTTTTTTATCTTTATTAAAAGTAATCAATTTAAATAAAAAAATTTACAAAATAAAGAACAAATATAAAAATAAAATATTCATTTAAAAACTTTCCACTCAAGTTATCTTCGAAACGAGACAGATTTGAGAAAATCGCCGAAACACGTCAAGATATTTATTGGGGGGAACGTTTTTTACAAAAAATTGGACGGCGCCCCTTTAACCCCTTAACCACCAGGGCCACCACCTCAAAATTCTTAAATGAGAAGGCGGGTCGAGTGATACATCATTTTAAAGCTCCTGACGAGTACTTTATAACCCTAGAATATGAAGTCAATATCTTCACCTATTACAAAATGGCGGTACTTTAAAAATTACCTAAATACCTGATTTGGATGGCCATATTTCCGAAACTAATAAAGTTAGATGTACCTAATGTGGTGTTTTAGTACTTTATAACCCTAGAATATGAAGTCAATATCTTCACCTATTAGAAAATGGCGGTACTTTAAAAATTACCTAAATACCTGATTTGGATGGCCATATTTCCGAAACTAATAAAGTTAGATGTACCTAATGTGGTGTTTTCTTAAAGCTCTTTTAAAGGTCTTTTTTATTTGGAAAAAACCACAAAAGTTGCATACATTTTTTGTCAATGTTATTGGCTAAGGTGCGTCTCACTAACTAAAATGAGTTTAGAGGGTTTAGTTAACTTCATTTCAACCAATACCACAGCCAAATTTTATTAAAATCGGATAAGGCATATTTAAGTTATTGTTACAAATCCAAATTTATTTTTAAAGTGTAACAACCTGTATCTTAGAAACAAAGCATTTCCAGACCTTTGTTTATATGAACTATTTTTCATAAAATTGGCTCAGAAATATGCCATTAAATTTTCTTACGGCAATTAGAAAAAAACTCTGTATATTATAGAATTAGGTTATATAAATTTTGTACTCATTTTAGCTGCCCATGGCAACAGCTTAAGAGGAATTGTCAAACATTTGGATAAAATGTCCGAAGACGAGATTATGCAACTTAATTTGCCGACTGGAATACCATTTATGTACACCTTAGACAAATGTCTAAATCCAGTACCAGGCGGCAGTCTTCAATTCCTGGGGATCCGGAGACAGTTAAGAAGGCAATGGAAGAAGTAGCTAATCAACTCAAAAAGAACTAACCAAAGAAAATATAACAATCCAATGTGTAAACGAACCAACAATTATAAATGTAGAGTAATAAAATTTATCTAGTTATCCTAAATCACTGTATTTAAATTAGCAATAAACAAACAGTTCTCAGATTTTTAGTTAATTTCAATAAAGTATACATGTTCAGCCAAATAAAAATGTTCATAGGCAAGTAAAGCAACCACAAAGCGAAACCAATAAGTCACCCTGTTCACAAGCCAACATTCTTTGTCTAACCTCTACCTGTTAGTGTTACACGCGTCAGACCGTCTCCTTTCCGCGAGAATTGTAAATTGAGAATACTGTCGAAAAATTTCACATTGATTCGGCAAATAGCTTTGGAGATATGCGCGTATTTGTAATTTTTTTAACTTAGTATAAATGGCTCGATAAATGGTACCCCAAATTTCAAACGCGTTTATTTTAAAACGATGTTTTCAAAGTCGGTGAGCAAAAGTTCTCCAAAACAAGTGGACGGCTTGAAATTTTCACTCGATCTTTTTAAATACTTTTGTCAGGTAATGATTGAAGGAATTAGGTTTCTGATAAAAATTTCGAATTTTTAGCCACTTTGAAGTTTTTTTTTGTAATATAAAAAAAAATGTTTTTTTTTGTTTTGGGAAGACGAAATTTTATCAAAAATTAAAATTTTTACTTATTCTACGATCATTACCTGTTTTTATCTATCCTAAAAATACTTTTTTTGATATTTTTCCTATCAAATAATTTGGATCAGAAATAACTTCCTCGCCGCCAGACACGTTTTTATGGAGGTCCTCTAGGATATCTACTACAGGAACAACGGAATCCAATATTTTTATAAATTTTACGCGGATTTTTAAAATACTACTATACAAACTAAAAACAATATTTCTACAGTGTGGCTACGTAAGTTGCCGTTATATGGGAAACTTTTTATTATTGTTTTTACGAAAAAAACTTATTCTTTATAAAAAATTCTGCATGGTCCAAAACCTAAAATGCAACCATCAGATATCAAATTGTATTAGTCATCTATGAAGTATGACCAAAAATGTATTTTTGCTTAAGAGTAAAGTACCTGTGTTTTTGCTAATATCAAAAATTATTAAAAAGAAAAGACTTCTTAATGTGCAATTTTGTTTACTTACAAAAAAAACATTTTTAAATTTTTTTTCTGTGATCATGGTGAAAATTTAGGTTTGTACATTAGTGCACTACATTTCATGATTATAAATGTCAATGGACAGTTTAATGAACTTTTTAAAGTTATCGTTATTAAAACCAGAAGAATGTGCAATGCACTAATGTACAAAGTTAAGTTTTCTTGATTTTTGCAGGAAAAAAATAAAAAAATAATTTTTTGAAAATGAACAAAGTTGCATTTTAATTCTAAACATCTTTTCTTTATAACAATTTGCGATATTAGCAAAAATAAAGGTACTTTACTCTTGAGAAAAATTCCACTTTTGGCCAAACCACGTAGATGACTGACACCATTTGATATCTGATTATTGTATTTTTATAAAGAATTACTTTTTTCATAAAATTAATAATAAAAAAGTTTTCCATATGACGCCAACTTACATAGACATACTGTATACTTAATCAGTTAACTGTTACAGCTGGTACAATTGGAAAAATTATGTGCCGACCCCATTTTTATTTTAGTAACTAAGATATGAATATGGCTAAGAATTTTACCTACAATAAATGTTTTCACTAAATTCTATATAGGTACATACAAATTAACGGTATTAACAAATCAACTGAACATCTCTTAACAGTCTCTAAATTTTTCAATAAAAACTACACATATTTTCCCCTCAGAAGCATAGCAGAGCAACATTAAATAATATTACTATTAGTGACCACTGCGGGCAAGTGGTAAATCCCAAAAATAACCTCGCATTTTTACTGACTACTCTGTTCACTACAAATTGACAAAAACACCTGAACAAATTTGAATCAGGATGAAAGGTAAGATTTTAAATTTACATATAACTTTATTGAAATAAAGTAATCTCTATGATTAAGTAACTTGAGTTAGGTACTAGGTGTTACTAATTTTGTTGGTTTACCCTTGTACTTTTAATGCCTAAAGTGACAGGGAAACAAAACTAAGATTGTCGATGCAAGACACGAATAAAGCTGAAAGTGTCTGCTGCGTACCATTAAAGAATAAATAATAAAACTATCATATCTCCGAATGTTGTGCTTGTGTTTATCCTTGTTTTATTCCTGTGCAATGCTGTGCAATTGTTAATGATTTTAGTATAACTTTCAATTTTTAAGATATGATGTCTAAAACAAACCAGTAAACAGACTAATTCTAACAACATCTCATCTCATTATCATCATCCCGAGTAATTTCAAGTCTTTTACTAAGTAATCCTGATCCGAAACTCCTTTCTAATGTGTCCTGATCAGTTAGGTGTTTGGCTAGTATTTGGCTTTTACAATATTAAAAAAACATACAATATGTTTGTACTGACTGGTTGTCACACAGTTGGGCAATAAAGAAATATATTAAAACTACTTACCTGAGTACTGGAATGTTGATTTGGATTGTACATCTGCACCGGCGGGTTAGCAGTGGTATTGCTGGGACGAGAAGGACCTCTTCTCTGGGCCCAAGACATTTTGTAATCTAAAATAAAAGTAGCAGTAGCAGCAAAATAAAATAAACACTTTGACATTTGCCTAACCTCACTTTAAATCTGATTGGTTTTAAATACTAAATAGGCATTAAAAAGGTAATTTAAGATTTTAATTAAAAAAATTTATTGTTGCAACAATACTACGATTAAAAAGGCTTGCTTACACAAACAAATTTAAATAATAATGGTAATCCTAACCACAATATGTGAAGCAAATAAATGATTTTTTAATCCTTTACGTGTACAAAACTTGACCATTTTGGAAGTATTTTAGGGAATAAAATCATTGAACCATATTATATATTTTCACAATTGAATTGTATAACTATTTAAAGATGTTTTATACCCTTACCCTAATTAAGTGCAAAATTTCTCAGTGACTTTCATATTAAATAATTTACAAAAAGAATACGGAGCACTAGCTAATTAAAAAATATATATATTTAAATAATTTAATACATTTGTACAATTTTTATTAGACAATAAACAAAAATATGTATAAAATAACACAACAAAATTTTGTAGAAAAAATTTCTTTTAGATTTCACTTATTGAATAAAATTTATTTTAATGCACCTCCCTACGGCCTTCAATATATCCGTTTCTATTTTTCCCCATTAAGCTAACATAAGATAAACAAAGAGAACACCAAATTGACAGTTGTCTACCTGGAAACAAGAGCTCTCTCCTTGTTTAGCTTGTTAAGAAGCAATATGTTTATCACTTTTTTGTGCCTCCACTGATACGTACGTGGCAAAGTGGTAAAAGTACAGAGGTGCACTAGGGTTCTAAATTTGGCGTAGGCGACCGGAAAATGCCAATAAAAAGTACAGGACAGGTCTAGCAATTCATATTTTATTCAACATGGTTTTAATTTCACGTCTATAGGGAACATAATATAGGTTTTTACCTAATTCAATCCCCCTTTCGATACACATTATATTTCCTAAACCACATGCCAACTGTAAAGCTCGTAAGCTATAGAATATAATATATAAAGAAAAAAACTTTATAACATCCTACTTTTGAAACTACGGGGTGTTAAAATTTTAAAAAATTATCTTTTTTCTATAATATTTTTTCTTACCAATTAAGATATTTTTGAGAAATTTTGGAGAAGTCTCTTTCGGATTCCCGTTAAGTTTAGTACAAATCGTTGGGTAAAAGGTAAAACCTATTAAGTGACATTTTATAGCTCAGGAAGTTAGAACATATTTAAACAAATTTTGAAATAAAAAGGAAAACAAAAACCACCTTTTTTAACCGACATTAAACAGAAAGAGGATATTAATTTGCCTGTATGTGTTTTTTTGTGTGTATGTTACGCTATTTTAATGGGCCTTGTTTTTTTCTCTGCCGTACGTTCCTTGTGCGTACTAGCGCCAACTATTGGTGTAACGTTAATCAAATATTATAATAATACACTGTAACACTGTAACAAAATTTACTCTTTTTACCGAACTAAAAGATAGACTACAGTAAAAAGCCCATACAGCACCAGACAGCCCCAGGATATCCTAAAAGGATCCCAATGTCCTAACTTTAGGATATTCTGCAGTTAGATATTCCTAGGCGATTTATAAGTCATTCTTAAAGGGAATATTCAATATTGGATAACCTAAGGATCTCTGTAGGAGGATATGTACTGGAAATCCTGGTTGGAAAGTCACTGGGTATCCATATGTATCCCAATATAGGATATCCCAATACGATATTTAAGTTATCGTTATGTGGAATATCCATTCTTGGATCACCTTAGAATCTTCTTTAGGAGGACATCTACTGGCAAACCTGTTTAAAAGAAACATATGGTCCCCTCTAACGGTTCCTAGAGGAGTTTTTAAGGATATCCCAAAAGGCTGGCCTATGGTGGTCTATAAGAGCCCCACTTGAAGGGCCATTTGATATCCCAGAGCCTTAGACTTTCACAGGGATGTCGCGTTGCTGTCTTGGAGCACAAGGACGTGTAATTGATTGATTGACATTGAGTGGGTCATGGTTAGTTAAAACTTCTTTTAATTCGTTTTATTAAGAAATTAAATTAAAAAAGAGTTAGAAACTAACCATGCCCCCGAATGTGACAGTTTTACATGACCGTCTGTAACGTTTCAAACCAATCAAATTAAACGAAATTTTGCTTTTTAATATAGTCTTTGAAAGAGTTACTAGTAGTGTTTTTAGTGTACGGTTACTGATTAAATAGTGATGAAAATTAATTAGGAGGGAAAAAATAAACAATAAACGAAGAATAAACACTTAAAAGAAAGTAAACCGACTACAAAAAGATAAATGAAAATGACACACAGTTTTTGTATGTTCTGCTTGGCTAATTAACGTAATTTTTTAACATAAAATGTATAGAGTTTAATATTTTTATAGATTTTTAAATATTAACTCTTCTACTAAAAATTCTTATTGGGCTTAGTAGGTGCGTGCCAAATTTCATGGAAATATCTCGAACAGTTTTAAAGTTATAATAAAAATACGATTTTTTTCCTTAAATTTTAACACCCTGTAGCATAAAAGTTAAAAGGTTTAGGACATATATTAATATGTACTTGTCATCCTAAAATGTGCTAAGCAACGGGGCTAAAAAATCTTATTCTGTATTTTTAGCCATTAATTAAATTACACCCTGTATAAACGTCACGTCGTGCCTGTCAAAGGTTCTATGGAAAATGTTTCCTTCTTTACCAATGCGTGGAAAGAGACGGTCTAAAGCAACGATTAACAGAGACTGATGCGTCCACGTATCACAAAAGCTTTCAATGCCGGCGTTCTTTGTCTAATTTCTACTTGCTGTTCATCACACAGAAAGTCAATAAAAAACATCAGTACGACGGGTTTATCAAAATTAGGATAATTTTTAATAGGTTAAAAATTTAAATATTTTTAAAAACTAAATCGCAATATAAAGTGGAGGCCGTTTTAATTTTTCAGTTGGATTGGCAGATGAAAGGTGCAAATAAGTAGGTGTACCGGGTTGCTCACGTGATTACTTTCCAGCTGCCATTTTTTATTTCTTTTTCGAAACTGACGAAACTTGCTAGGGTTGTTAAATTAAGAAAAAGTATTTTTTTATGGACAAGATAGGCTTTTACGATTTTCGATTACACCAGAAATAATTACAAATTTAGATTTTTAATAATAGATAATAAACATGTATTTTTTTTGGATTCTACTGACCACTTCGGAATACAATATTTTTAAAACCGATTTTGGTCAAATTTTTTTTTTATAAATTTTAATTTTTTATTTAATGTGTCATATAATTCTAAAATCACTTAACATACTTTACTTACTTTCAGAAAAATACAAATTCAATTTTATATTTTTAAACCTTTTTAATAGAGTTCACTACAATTTAAGGAACATTTTAATAGAGGTTCCGTGCGAGGTCTTTTTTTCCAAACTTGAAAGTCAGTCGCCAGGCAGAAATTTGAGTCAAATGAGAAAGTCATAGCCGCCACGGAGGCCTACTTTGCAGACCACGAAAAACGTATTTTTCAGGCGGGTGAAAAAAGTTTGAGCAAACAAGAAAACTATCCCAGGTGACCCCCGGCGATTTTAATAAAACTAAAATATTTTGTCAGGTTTGAATTTTAGCGCCACAAGTTGCGCATTGGCGTTTGAGAGTTTCTGTCCTTGTTGCGGAAGTCCGGCTTTTATAGTGCACATGCACAGGGGAGCCAGTTGTTGCTTAGCCTTTAAAGTGAATTGATAAGTGTCGTAGGTTAGGAAAACTTTGTGAACAATGTGAACACTTTACCAAAGAATTAATAAATAAATCCATAGTACAGATTAAAGGGTCGTTATTATTCATAAACTTAACAATTGGCGACGAGGACAGAGCCTGGGAGCAAAAGAAATCCTGAGGCGATTTCGGCCCGTTTTGGTACTCCGACTTTGGTAGGTAACAATTGGTATGTTTTACGTCACAACCGTTACGTCAGTGTATGGTAGCATCCGAATTCGTTTGGTACATTTTTGGTAGGTAAATAGAAGAAGAACCTACCTAACGGTTTATTGGTTTTTATAAAATTGTTTATTTAACAGCAATATTTAAATTAAAATATTTGCAACTATTAATATTATGTTTTATTATTAAAGAAATAAAATTTAGAGTAAGACCAACAGCTTTAGAAAAGGATGAGAGCATACCAAACCGATCTACCGACCCACAAGCCACGGTATAGCATTTGACAAACCAAACAGGGTACCAAAGTTTGCGTGATGTCACTATTTTGACACCCGAAATTGGTTGGTAGGCATTTAACCAACCAAACTGGGGTACCAAAACGGGCCGAAATCGTCTCTGGTATTAAGAATCCACTAGCCACGAGGGCACCGAGAAAAACAAAATGGCCGGGCCAAGTGGTATTGTTGGTAGAGTAGAAGAATTCCGCCCAAACGAGGATGATTGGGTAATATACGAAGAGCGACTAGAGCAGTATTTCATTGCCAACAGCATAACCGACGATAAACTAAAAGCAGCAACCTTATTAAGTCTGGTAGGCGATGAAACCTACAAATTGCTAAGGGATTTAAGTTTTCCTAAATATCCGAAAGATAAGAAATTCAATGAAATAACGGAATTGTTAAGGAAGCAGTATTGCCCGCAAGTATCAGTGTTTAGAGAGAGAAGAAAATTTTACGAAGCCGTGCAAGGAGAAATGGAGCCAATCCGGGAGTGGTATGTGCGGTTGAGAAAGATGGCGATAAATTGTAAATTTGGTGAACAATTGTGCGAAATTCTAAAAGACAGATTTGTCGCAGGATTAAAAAGGGGAAAATTCTGGATAGGATCTGTGAAGAGAGTGAAAGTTCGGAGTTACAAGTGATCGTAGATATCGCCCTTAAAAGGAATCCGCCATGACATCCGATTCATCAGAAGCAAGTGTAAATTACGTGGGAAAAAGAAGCAAAAACTTTGGCAACATGGCAGGGAGGCGTTCCTACCACCAGCAACAGCAGCTAGCGCCAGCAAGGCATGCAACACGTCATGCTTTCGCAAACGACAGGCGCGCCAACGGCGTGCGCCACCAGCTGACTTCCAAGGAGCAATGGCAGGTGACAGATAGACATCATGGCCGAAAAGATGATGAATTTGGTAAAAGACAAATCTTGTGTAAAATATGTGGAAAAAATCACGTTAATCCTTGTAAGTACGCAAACTATAGGTGTAATCAATGTAAAAAGATAGGACATTTAGAAAATGTATGCACAAATAATAACATAAAAACACATAACCTTATTGAAGTACAAAATCAAAACATGGATGATTTGTTTGTTTATGATGATAAAGATATTTTTATTTTAGATAAAAACACTGATAGGTTTAATAATGATTTTAAATTAAATGTTTTAATAGAAAATAAGCCCTTAGAAATGATTGTAGACTCTGGTGCAGCAATATCTACTTTAAACTTAGAGAATTTTAACAAATATTTTAAAAATTGTAAATTGTTTACTGATAATGTAGTTGTAAAAGGTTTTAACGGTCAATGTTTAAGGCCGAAAGGTTATTTTAATGGTATGGTTACCTATAAAAATGTAAATAGAATGATAAAATTGTATGTTTTTGACAATGACAGACCTAATCTTTTAGGAAAAGATTTTTTAAGTGTTTTTAATTTTAAATTGAGTATGGTAGAAATAAATAAACTTGACAAATTAGAAAATGATCTAATTGACAAATTTCCTGAAGCATTTTCAGAAAAGTTGGGTGTTTATAAGTTTGAAAAAATTAAATTACCTTTAAAATATAATGTTGAACCGATATTTTGTAGACCGAGACCTGTGCCTTTTGCATATAAGATACCAATCGAAAAGGAGTTGGAGAAGTTAACGGAACAAGGAGTTATACAACCAGTGATGTCCAGCGCATGGGGAACTCCGATAGTCCCAGTGATTAAAGCAGACGGAGGAATAAGGATTTGTGGAGACTATAAATCAACGATAAATAAGTATTTTGAAAATGTAAGATTCCCATTGCCAAGAATCGAAGAGGTCTTGCAGAAATTAAACGGAGGTAAAATTTTTAGTAAATTAGATATGAGTAAAGCTTATGCGCAGTTTGAATTACACGATGAAGCACAGGAATTAACAGCATGGTCGACCCATAAGGGTATCTTTAAAATGTTGAGAATGCCTTATGGCATTTCTCCAGCTAGTGCAATATTCCAACAGAAAATCGAAATGCTTTTACAGGGTTTACCTGGGGTATGTAATTATTTAGACGATATTTTAATAATGGGGGCAGATATGCAAGATCATATTAATAACGTAGAAAGAGTGCTGGAAAAATTGCAGAAAGCAGGGTTAACATTGAATAAAGATAAATGTGAATTTTTTAGAAGCGAATTGGAATTTTTAGGACATAAAATTTCAGCTGAGGGAATCACAAAAACCGAAACAAAAATTAAAGCAATATTAAACGCGCCAATACCCACAACAGTAACACAAGTAAGATCATTTTGTGGTTTGGTAAATTACTATAGCAAATTTGTACCTCGGTTAGCGGAAATTTTATGTCCCATCTACAAATTGTTACAGAAGGGGTATAAATTCGATTGGAGTAAAGAATGTCAGAATGCCTTTCATAAAATAAAGAAATCCATAGCCGATAATATGACTTTAACTCATTTTGACCCTAATAAAACTACCATTTTAGTAACTGATGCCTCAACGGACGGATTATCTGCGATTCTACTGCAAAAAGAAGGAAACATAGAAAGACCGATCGCATGCATGTCCCGCACACTGATGCCAAATGAGAAATCGTATGCAGTAGTGGACCTAGAATCAGCAGCAGTGGTCTTCGGGCTCAAAAGATTTAGTCAATATCTACAAGGACGTAAGTTTATTTTACGAGTCGATCATAAGCCATTGTTGGGATTGTATGGCGAAAACAAAGGAATACCACAAAGACATCGAGACAGATTGCAAAGATGGGCCTTGTTCATGTCAGCATTTGACTATCAGATGGAATTTATTAGTGGTAAGCGTAACTATTTTGCAGATTATTTGTCGAGAGCACCGTTAAAGGCTACTACCCTGTTAAATGATGATATAACATACCTAAATTTTGTAGAAAAGGCAGCTGATTGGCCAGTTGACAATAAAAGAATAGCTTTAGAGACAAAAAAATGTAAAACATTGCAAATTATTTTAAAATATATTAAGGATGAAAGTTGGCCAGATAAAAAAGGTATAAAAAAGAGCTCTTACCTTATTTTTTTCGTAAAGAGGAACTTAGCACCTTGAAAGATTGTATTTGGTGGGGGAAAAGAATAGTTATTCCCGAATCATTAAAAGAAGAAATGTTAACTGAGCTACATGCTGCTCATTTGGGAATAGTTAAAACAAAATCAACAGCTCGTTCATATTTATGGTGGCCTAATATTGACAAAGACATTGAAGCTAAAGTAAAAAGTTGCATAGGATGTGCCAAAGTGCTACCAGACCCACCAAAGACAGAACTGACACCATGGCCATTAGCTAAGAGACCATGGGAAAGAATTCATATAGATTTTCTGGGACCAAAGTTTAATAATTACTTTCTTTTAGTGACAGATGCCTATTCAAAGTGGGTTGACGTATTTATAGTAAAGACGATGACATCGACAGAAACAGAAACTAAACTAAGAAAACTGTTTGCAGATTTTGGGTTGCCAGAAGAAATAGTATCAGACAACGGAAGAGCTTTTGTGTCAGACCAAATGCAGAACTTCTTCAAGAAAAATGGTATACGCCACACAACAACACCACCGTTTAACCCTTCATCAAATGGTGCTGCAGAGAGAAATGTACAAACGTTCAAGAGAAAATTAGAAGCAGCATTATGTGACCCAAAAACAAGAGCGTCCAATTTAGATATACTGATCTCGAGGTTTTTGTTGCATTATAGGAATGCAGAACATAGCACGACAGGGGAAAGTCCAGCCTACAGAATGTTTGGAAGAAGGTTAAGGACTAGATTGGATTTATGCATAGAAATAAAAGACGAAAGCCCCACAGAAAAACTGCTACAGAACCATCAACCAGTAAAATCAAGAAGATCACGAGAATTTGAAAAGGGAACAACAGTTTGGATACGAGATTACAGAAAAGTAAATACGAAGGAATGGATAGAAGCTGTAGTACTCGAGAGAACGGGGAGGTCAGTATACCTTTGTAAAATTAAGGACGGAAGGGTATGGAAAAGACACACAAACCAGATAAGAGAAAGACACTGCAGGACGGAGTGGAAAGACCAACAGTCACCCTACAAAGCATCGGAAAAACAGCCTCACACCGAGACGCAGGAAGAAGAAGCGGGGGTAGGAAAAGGAAGCCCTAATTGCAATAATAAAGGGGCACAGGTTGAGCGATTAAATCCTAAAATTGCTTTACATGTAATAGAAAAACCAAATATAAATGTCCAAACGTGTAATATATCTAATCAGGAAAATTTGTCAAGTTTTAATAATGATAATTTTACAGAAAATATGTCAAATAGTAGGCTTACAAATGTAATTAGTCCTAGTGATTCTTGTACTGTTATAAATGATAAAGATAATGATAGGAATGTTGAGGTAATAGAACAAACTTCGGCCACAAGAACAGAAAGAATAAAGAGGACACCCTTAAGGTTTAAAGATTACAAAATATTTTAAGGGTGGAGGTGTCAGGTTTGAATTTTAGCGCCACAAGTTGCGCATTGGCGTTTGAGAGTTTCTGTCCTTGTTGCGGAAGTCCGGCTTTTATAGTGCACATGCACAGGGGAGCCAGTTGTTGCTTAGCCTTTAAAGTGAATTGCATAAGTGTCGTAGGTTAGGAAAACTTTGTGAACAATGTGAACACTTTACCAAAGAATTAATAAATAAATCCATAGTACAGATTAAAGGGTCGTTATTATTCATA